>JAWWEQ010020000.1:2360-30553 GCA_035583055.1 Torymus tubicola
AACTAAGTGTCTACAAATTTTGAATAATTGTAAAATTTTGAGCTGCTGATTTCACTTGAAATATCCCATATATATATATATATATATATATGTAAACTAAGTGTCTACAAATTTTGAATAATTGTAAAATTTTGAGCTGCTGATTTCACTTGAAATATCCCATATATATATGAGGCACAAGAGCTGCTGTGATTTCACTAGTGAACAACACAACAGGTATGACAAGGCCACACGAAAAAGAAAATAAAGATGTAAACAGCTGATGTTGATGCCGCGCCAAATGTTATTCAGTTTTATCAACTAGCTGTTCGGTCTTGAACCCTAAAGAAGCTTCAACGCAGTATTCGGTAGTGTTATCGTCAGTGCCTGGTAGACATTTCGAGTACCAATGTAGAAGCACATCAACCAGAAGCGAATTAGTCAAAGTCAGTGCATTAATATCGACACATTGGCAGGGACAGCGGAGGCGCGATAGACAGTGCACGAGATCATCTTTTGATGATTGTACTTATAGAACACAGCAACCCTAACAAACAAGAGATTTCAAGATAACTTTAATGGAAACGAAGCTGACTGACTGTGATCTCTTCTATTAAGATGAAACTAGAATATGTAATTGATTATATAATAATTGAACTTCCAGGGCCCATTATTGTACGAAATGAATATTTTGAGATTTGATTAATTTCTGAACTTGCGAAGTGTTTCACCACTGATACGCATAGTGTATCGTATTGATTCTTGTGTTCATTTGACAAAACATTAGAATTTCACGAAAAAGAATAAGTAAAAAAAGTGTTTAAATGTTAACACCTACTGCATATCAAATGGTAGTTGCAAATCTTCGCTTGGTTCCAAAGTTGAGAAGATGAGAAATAATATTACACTGTCGAATCTGAAAAATCTTCTCAATATCGAATGAACCTGAGTCTTACTCTTATGACGAATAGAGCCGATCTACATTACAAATTATCGCTAGCGCTGTGTTTGTAAAATAAATTCAATCGTAGGAAGTCTCCACTGTTTATAAATGTATGAGTGGATATGATTTTGTAAATTCGTAATACGTAAGTATGTATCAATTTGTTGAAGAAATAGGTTAATTATATTGTTAGGATTAACAGAGGAAGTACTTTTTGTTTGATATCCTGTCATCTATCAGTTTCATAAAATAGAAAAAAATAAGACGAAACAATCAATACTCTACAAATTGTTAATATAATAAAAAAAGACATTGAAAACTCTCATTATATTTATAATTAAAAATATACTAGAATTGTAGACTTACACGTGGATTGAAGAAAATGAAGTAACATGGATATGCCAAATGTCGGTATGTTACATTGCCCATGACAATCGGTGGCCGAGTCAGTGGTACGATCGTACTATAAGGCAATCCACCGCCGAACATGAAGACCACGCAAATAGTCGTAAAATATCTCGCCATTTTTGCATTCTTCAGCATGTAGTTGCGTGCCTTCGTTCCTTCTACCTCGTGCCAATCTGTTGCTATGTCAACTACGCATGACGCAACATCACTTTCCTTAAATAGCATTGCGAAGAATTTGAAGATATTCATTAATACAAAGCTCACTGGTCCAATAAGCTTCAGTCGTATCTGTTAAGATATGTAGACAGTAACGACAGAATTAAATGGTTTTTTATATTGTTGACTTATATTAAAAATAATATTTTATGGAAAGAAAATTTTTTCATCTTATATTATAGCTATATTAAATAATACGTATACTTCATGTAAAAAACTTCGTTAATTATTATTATTTTTAATTACAATCTTTAAGATAACCACCATCTCATATATAAAAATACATTCATTTAAAAAAATATCATGATCTATATTTATACCCGGTTTATTATTTAATAACTCAATATTAGGAACAATTTTATTTTAAAATTTTAAAGTTCTGTATTACATAGATTATTTTGCATCAAATTTATAACTATACAACTATAAGAGTAACAGCTAAGGAATTTAAATTTTACCCCTAGATCCTTCTCGATAAAGAGCATGTGCAAACAAATTGGTACCAACAGAAACATCAGAAGAAAAGCACAAAGTATGATGAAAAAAGGGCGCAGAACTGTAGCAAAAGTCGAAGTTTTCATTGGCCACAATCCCAATGGCTGCAGCATCCATCTCGTCATTTGTATAGCGTACTCAAAATCGTTAAAGTTTTTTATTTTTTGCAACGCTATCAAGCGTTCAATAGTGTTATCTTTAGATAGTTTTTGAGACATTTTTAAAAATAATCGTAAAACTAAACAATCTACTTTACAATCACGTTATTTGCCATTAGATTTTAAAATCATTTTACTGACTTCTTTCATCAATGTAATATATAAAAATAATTTCACGTTAATTTTTTAAGTAGATTAGTGCAACTTCTTTGCAAGAATCACACAATTTCGATAAAAGAAAAAAGTATTGACAACTTATATGTGAAGGGAACTGAAAGGAACTGCGCGGTGTCGATTCGCGGATCTCCGGTCTGATTAAAGATGCAAAGTGAGCTCATCGAGGGACGATTATAGTCGCGGCAAAGAAAGAAGAAAGTCTCAATGAGAGCTGCTAATCGCGAACCATCTCGCGCAACCAAGCTCTCGTGAATTTATCATGCGGGAGTCGCTGCTTCTGTAACGCAGTACTTTTACGAAAGGTAAAACAAAGATTGAATAATGTATTAGTGAAATAAGTGTCTAAGTCTAGAATAATTTTGGATAAATTCTACTTAAAATGGTATATTTGATACGTCAATATGAACTTCATCCAGATTTAATTTAATGAAAGATTGAAGAATTAGTAGTAACGTTACTCGTGGTAGAAATAATTCAATATAAAAATGAATAACGAATTCTGATGTACATAATTAAATATTTTTTTAATGTTAATGGTGAGTACTACAAAACTTATTTTCTTAAGGGTTTCAATTAAAACTTGTACAAATAATAAATTATAAAAGAGACAAAATTGAAAATTTTAGTAATAAACGACAGTACCTGACTTTAAATCTGCGCCTTTTTGTGATACTAATTGATTTCATGTAAACATGTAAAATGTTTTCCATTTTTTTAAAAGTAATAAAATATTGTAACAATCGCAATTACTCTTTTTTCCACAGATATTCTTTTAAGATGTTTTTCTTTGAAAACTTCATTTTTCGTAATTAAATCTATTACACTTCAGTCGATGATGATTGCACTTTTGTGATACTCATTTTCTTAATCACAAACGTCACTGTTTGAAGTTTCTTTTAGTGTCCCTTCATTTATGATACGTTGGCATTAAAGTCTTATTCCAACAGTAAAAATATAATTATAAATTACTAAAGCAGCTATGTTAACAATTAACTTTTGAGTATCACACGCATACGCTTTAAACAATTTTAATTCATGATAGGGTTAGTGTAACCTTTCATAAACTAAAACTTTCAATAATACTAACGTAAAAATCAATAAATCAAATGTTCGCTTTCAGAAAAAATATAAAAAATGACTTTAAAGATAAATTGATAATAATACAACTATATAATGTACTGCATTGTTCTGAATATAAATAACAAATTACATCTGTCGAAAAATGTTTTATTTAAAGATATACACTTAAAGATTTTTATAGGGTTATTAACTGGTATTTGCAGTGACTGTTCGAAGCATATTGAGGTAAGTCAAAGAAGCTTTCAAAACCTAAAAAAATATAAAAAATTATTTCATATTTACAGATTAATAATAAATTACGTATTTATTTACATTAGAAAAACTTTGAAGTGATAAGGATGTCATTTTTCCCGCAGTAAGAATAACAGGATGCTGTGTTGAAGCTACAATCAAAACGAGATTTCGTGCTTCTTTACTGGACAAATCGTACCATTCTACTGAGTATGCAACTTCTCCTATACTGTTGCACTAGCATGTAAAGATAAAAAGGTTCAACTTCATGTGAGTACTAAGATAGATTAAAAGATAATATAAAGATACACACTTGTTCTGTTAGAAAATCGCCTATATAGCAAAAGATAAAAATGTTGAATGTCAATGAAATCCATAGTAAGATATACATATAAGGACCCACGCTGCTTTGCCCGTATTCCTAATAAGAATGTTACGATTATTCTAAGTGGTAAACGTTTCTGTTCTCAATAAGTACTTGGTAGGAAAAAATCCTTTCGTCTTACTGTAATAAAATAATATCCCAACATGCAAATGTTAAAAGTACAGCCAAGGAATTCTACCAAGCACATATCATTTAGAATGCGTTCCAATTTACTTGCAAATCTAATATATATTGTATATACTAAAAATATGATTTTATAAGATTATTATATTATAAGATACGAGAATTACAATACTTTAGAGAACGTAAATGTTTCACTATGATCTTTGCAAAAACATCTTCGTCAAAATCGCCTCTAAGGTTGCGCAGCATCCACGAAGTAACGGCGATCTGTCCGCAAATATGCATGCAGCAGACGATGGCAATACTGCATACAGCACACGTTATTGTGTACATAATGAAGCCACAGAAACAGTGAATAACAACAATCACATTGTACATTGGTTTTACCTTAAGAAAAAAGGAAAACCATTAATTTCATTAATATAGACAAAAAATGTAGCTACTCTCTATTTGATTAAACTGAATTAAATGGCAACTCACATGAGGATCAAAGAACACGAAATAACTCGGATACGCCAACTGTCTGATGCTTACGTTGTTGACGAGGATTGGATCCTGGGTAAATGTAAAAATTGTGGTGTAGGGCATTCCGCTACCATACATGAAGATTACACAGATCTTCATGAACATCCGAGCGGACCTCGTGCTTTCTAACATCAAGTTCCTTGCAGATACACTGCTGACATCTTGCCAATCGCTGGCCATCCAGGAGATGCACTCACGTATTTGTCGGTTCTTCAATAGGATCGAAGTGTATTTAAACAGGTTCATTAGGCAGAAGCTTAAAGGTCCAACTAATCTCAGTCGTATCTGAAAAATCAAATTTTAAGCCAAAGAATATGATATTCAATTGACTTCGATTAATCGTAGTAAAAGTAGAGCTTAATCGGTTAAATCAAGACATCTAGTTACTAGACACGATCACTGCTCTGGAGAGTCTTATAATTTTACCAGAACAAAAATTGTATATAACTTTAAAAACTAGTAATTTAATACATAAAAAGTATTTCCCACCTAAAATGAGTACGTTTTCTGTGTTGCATGTATGTTGCTCCACCCGTATCTACTCAAGTTTCTAGGTACGTGATGATTCTTTATCAAAAAGTTGATTTTTAAGCTTACTGTGTACAGAATTAACTTTTCTATTAAAAATTTTTTGCTACCAGCAATATTTTTCAATACAATGAAGAAAAACATCAAAATAATCGATTATCGGCAATTACTCTACAGGATTTGAGTTTACACAAGTTGCAGATAATAATAAGACAAAACTTTTCTCTATTGAACATTTCCTAATTGTATAATTTATAATTCCCGGTGTGCTAAGCCCGTAAATTGCAAACGGCTAAAGAAAGAAAGTGAACAATTGTTGGCAATAATAGCATAGAATTTTAGTTTACACAAAAGTGTTAGAAACATGAATTGTAGCTAAGCATAAAACAAAACTTTTTTTTATTATTAATATTCAAAATCTTACAATTTTCGCTCTGGTAAAAATATAAGATTATCATGAGAAGTGCAGTCGTGCCTACAATGTAATAATGAAGTTTTGACATCGAATAGACGATATTACGACGAGCAAAACGAGGAAAAGGGGAAACACCCCCACTCCCAGTTTGATAGGTGTTAGTTTGACCAATTATAGTATAAATTTTACTATATTTATGAAATACTTTTTTTTTAATTGTGTAAGATAAGTAAATTACAATACCTTAAAATCCTTTACAATAATAAACATGTTTAAACAGTACGGAATGAGGAAAAATATTAGTAGAAAGTAACCAAATGCTATTAGAAATACACGTAATATTTTAGTATATCCTTTAGATTGTAATGGCCACATTCCAAACGACTGAAGAAGCCATCGCATAAGTTGTACGGAATGTTCAAAGTTCTTGGCATCTTCTTCATTATTTATTTTTTCTGTATCTTCTTCATTATTTATTTTTTCTGTATCTTTCGCTTCTTTCAGTTTAAACATATTATTAAAATTGATTAAAGATAAACACCTATTGTTTTCTAGTTTTTGTATATTTTCAAAATGTTATGAAATTCACATCATCAACCAGCAATTCACTTGTTATTAAGAAAAAATGATTTTTACAAGAAAAAGTTGCCTATTTGTATTAATAATTAATGAATGAAATTATCTAATTTTACTTTTCATTCAAATAAAAAGTAATTTAAAACGATGAACATTGCCTGGATGCACAGCAACAACTGACAGAACACACGAACTGCTCCTCGATAATCCCTTATTAAGGATGCAAACTACAGCAACATTAAGCCTAAGAAGCAACTTTTCAGTCGTCGTTTATGCTCTCGTGAATTTGTTATGCGCGCTGCAGTCTCGATCGGGAGCTCAGGGAATAGGTTGTAGGAAACGTAAGTGTGGATCGAGCGATATGCATGTATTGTGTGAATTATTTATTCGACAGTGAAAAAGCATGATTTCGAAATTAATAAATTATACTATTTTGAAAAAGAGTCTGTGATTAGCAATAATTATTGGTAGGTATTTCACAAAATTGATACTTCATGTATTTAAAGAAGTTTTATTCTTAAGTAAATGATCGATTTGAATTTTATAACAAAATTTTGTACATTGTCAGACGATATTGTTAAAATATTTCTGCTAAAATGTTTTGAAGCTAGATAGCATGGAACAAAACATATAACAGAATTTCTTTTGACAAGTTTAACATGACGTCTTAGAGGCAATTCGAAATTCTGAGTTTTTACTAACATCGTAAGCATTGATCACACGCGCCTCAAACTTTTTTAACTAATAAATAAATATTGTACACAAACATGTATTTCTGAAAAGTTTATACATAGCTTGAAAAACTAGCAATAAATTTATTTATTAAAACGAAATGCATTTTTCGCTAATCGGTCTGTATGAAAATCAAGATCTTGCAAACAATGCGGCTCTGTAAAATTAATATATCATATAAATAGATTTTACAGATTGATCAAATTGTATTTCTAATTTAATATCTTTTGAATCTACTTGTCAATCATACTAGTCAAGAGTAAGCAATCGCTGTTTTGATTAATGGTGTCAAAGGATAGGATTTTCTTAAGTATACTATAATATTGGCCTTATGATGACGTAAAAAATTACAGAAATAGAAATTTTTATCAATACTGGTCTTTAATAAATATCTCAATTTATTAGTATTCATACTTAAAATTCATAGTGATTGTATGTTTCAAGCAACATTCTCTTCGTAGACAAGTAATAGATTAGCAGTTGTATATAGTATACCTATAACTTATAAAAATATATAAACGGTTAATACACAATATCTAACAGATATCAATTTTATTATTATAGACTAGATCGTATTTGTTTTTAGCAATTTAAACACTGTCAGTCTTTTACATTGTTATGTTTCTTGGTATTTAAAATATAGTACGTTTTGGATTGTCTTTTTAAATTCTACAAAATTATATTACTCAGCTGTCGCGATGGTCCGTAAAAGGTTTAAGTATCCGGCAGCCGATTTCATAATCTAAAAAATTATGTTCATAAGATTAATCTATAAGAGTGAGTCTACAAGAATAAGCTTACCCCGCCAAAATTATAAAGTGAAAGTACAAGCATTTTGCCAGCAGTTATTCTAACAGGATTGCGTGTGGCTCTAATAATCAAGAGTATGAGTAATCCCTGTTTACCTGTGAGCCGATGCCAATCCAATGAGTAAACTTTAGACCCTATTTTGGCAGCCTAAAATTGATAATATCAATTGATTAGTATAAATAATACATTAATGTTGATGTACGTGTTTTCAAGGATAAATAAAAAGCCTACCTTTTCAGTTAATAGGTCTCCAATGTAGCAATATGTATATAGTTGGGCTGTTAGTGAAGATACCATTACGAAATAAGTAAAAATTCGAATCGCATTGTGTCGGCCTAAGCCCTTCAATAAATAAAAAATGACATGACGCATACAACGTACAATAGATTAAGAGCTCATTTTTTACTTAGTTTATATTTAGTAAATCTATATTATTTTTACCATTATAAAGTAATAGCCAGAAAGGCACAATGCAAAAGTACCACCAGTAATTTCAACTAAGAATATTTCACTCATGAGATCTTCTATCCGGGATACAAATCTAGAAGAGTGATTTTTTATTAATCAAGTTCAATATTATTATTTACCATAGAATTAATATCTCGAAAAATTCTTAATATATATACCATGCCACGTTAAAAAAATTAATATAACCAATATATTGTTAAGAATAACTATTTTGCTCATGTCACTAATATTTTGATTCATATATTGGTTGTATTAACTTTTCTATACAATATATCATCGCTTGAAGCATTACTTTAATATTTTTAGGTGCAGTTTGACTACAGCTTCAAGTCTATCCTTAAACCCATCTTCAGGCAATACTACTTTTTCCTTTCCATCATCGACATCACCATCAATCATCTTGTCCATCATCGCCATTACAATATCCATTTGACCACAAGCATGGGTGATAAAAATGGCAGCAAAACCAAAAGTCGTGATTATTGTAGAAACTGCTACAACGTTTGAAATGGCTTGCATAGCAAATATGATCTCATAATTAGGCGATGCACTGTAATCTATCTTCACAGGACCCCGATAAATTGGAAGTGGTAAGGGTTTTATTATGCGTCCTGTCTCCGTTATTATTACTGGCGCTAGTAGGGGTTTTATAATTCTGAAGAATATCGATGCTGCGAATATGTGAATACAGAAACTCATTTAGGTATAGTTGTTAATGCGTTTTGCTTGGTAAGTTTGTTTCTCTGAACTCTCGTGTAAATGAATAAAAATAGTAGTAAACTTGATTTTCCAAAAAAAAAACTCTTAATTTTTATTTTTATTTAAAGATAATAAAAGAGATGATCTGCATTAAATGTATTTAAAACTTGAATGTGCGACCGATACATACTCATGCAACTTCAGTAATCGTTTTGTTTTTAATAACATATAAGACAGAATTTCAAGATTTTGTTGGTGTTGATTATGAAATTAAATATTAACATATACTTATTGTCCCAAATGGAGTATGGAAGAATTTATGGGCCATGAGCCTCTTATTTGGCCACGTAAACTTTAGGTGAACGAATCAAAGTATATTAGCATATCCACAAAACTTTTAAATTTTTAGGAAAACAAAAAATTAATGAAAAATCATAGCGAGCACAACAGTCTTAATTTTTTCCACGTGTTTATTTGAACGCTTGAAAAGTAATGTTTTTTCAACGTTACTCATTTTCCCAACGGCGCATTTCGCATGTGTTTGATGTACAATGAAATAAAAATAAAAACTTATGATCACACCAATAATCATGTCAAACCAAATATATTGTAGCTGTGTTACAATTAAATCTATATTTGTTTAATGAATCACCTTTTACGCACTAATGTTTCAAGTTATTTCAAGAGTTTTAATAGCACATACATCGGACACATTTCAAAATTTACACTTTTCTGTTAACAATCCAAAAATTTTGAGAACACGCATACGCCTATTTCAGTATACATAACTTTTTTTATCTAATGTGACATACTAATAAGCTGGTAAAAAACGTTATGCGACTATGATAACTAATAAACTCACTTCAAATCAAAGTGGTAAATTTGACAGTGTTCAAATGCAATTAGTTAGAATTAAAAAATTCTTATGTATATACATTTATGTTAGACAGCTGTTATATTATATTACGAAAAAAAACTAAAACCTTATTTGCGATAATGCAGACAAAACATTTTTTAGTGAATTACTCTCAAATTTAAAAGTTCTGTAGATGTGTTCATATACATACAACAAACATTAAATTACTCAAAATGAATAAGAATCTAATATAAATTACATAGTAAATAAAATTTGTAATTAATGTTTAATCAATTTTGTCTAACCTGTTAGATGAAATCCAGTACAAACGTTGGCCATTCTGTGTCCAGTATCAATACTCTTCTTCATAATTGAGCAAAGTATTGGATTTCGTTCTATACTTCGCCAGTCTTCTTCAACTGTTTTGACAATATCGCTAATTTTGTCACGACGTCGCAGCAATACAGTGTACTTAGATAGCGTCATGAAGTTCATGGTAACAGCGCTCATCATCTGAATACGCCTAAACAGGATGCGCTCCTCAATGCACACATACAAGAAGTTTGGTAGCGTCAAGAACAATAGCATGACGTATAAGATGCACATCTAAGAAAAGAATTTACAATATATTTTAACTGAAAATTTATAAAAGCTTCTCGTAGCATTTATAGCTAAAGCATAACCCAAGAGCAGAAGTACAGTGTGTAAAATAATTTGTTTCGCACACTGTTCTGAAAATAAATTACTCTCGGCACTGTACTCATAAGCAATCTGAATTTAAAAGTCTTCAACTATACCTGCTCACACTTACAAATTTTTCATTTACTTAATTTACTTAAAAGAGTGTACCTTAATTTTCCGTACGATCCGATTAAAAGTAGAATAATGTTCTGAAAAAGATGGCCAGAGTCCAATAAATTTGGCAAGTATTCGCATGCGATAGACTGCGTATTCCAAATCCACATTTTGATGATTTTTCAAATTTTTGTCATGCTCGACGATTAAATTGGCATCATTAAATAAATCCATCAGTAGCGCTTAATTAGATATAATTTAAATTTATAATATCATCGATCTTACATCGGCTTAGATTAATAATTTTTAATATTTGTATGATGTAAAATTATAAAAGCGAAAACGACGTATTAAAACTTTCATAAATTATTTTAAAACACTTTAATTTCATATAAAAAAAAATCATAGGTTAAGAAATTTGCGGCAATTATACAATTACGTTAGATAATAAATGATGAAAATTTATATGGAAATCGTTGAAAAATGAATACTTAATACAGGTTATGTATAATATAAAATAATACATTAATATGGTTAATACTTTATATCAAAGAATGATTCAGCCTGGACATTCCAACCGCAACTCGCTACCAGATCCGACAATTACAACTCGCAAGCGTGCTAAACTTTTCACCCTTTGCGGTTTCGAAAATGAGATATTTCAGATACATCAGGACGCAGTCTATTCCATGATGTGCGCATGCGCGCCTTAAAAACTAGTCATTACAGAAGTAAAGTTCAAGATGCTGGTTTTAAAAAGGAGGTAGGGGAGAAATGATACTGTGCGCCTGCCACTGTGTGCCTGTCTGTTCTATCGCTAATTATATCTTATGTTTTATGCAAAGTTTTGCACTTTCTTGCACAAGATGTTTCAATGACGTGGTTCGACAGTATACCAGTGCAATGCACTATTGAAGTTTATTGTCGTAGAAATGCTACATTTCAAATTATACCTTGTATTGTATTAAAATTTTCAAAATAATATTAAAACAAAATATCAGTGGTATAATTTTTACAATAAATCGTAATAAATTTAAAATTATATTTTATTTTTAAGCACATAATTATTTTCAATATTGCTGGTCACGAATTGTATACTTAATTGTTTACATGCACTTGCGTTGCAAACTTTCTTGCCGCAAACAATTCATTAAAAGTACATTACAAAAGCATTGGTCTTCAATGTATACAAGTTTGACAAGTATGAAACATTCAATTAAATGTATTACTGTCACTTTCTTCGTTTTAAACCACAGTCCATGGTATGGTCAGTTATCCGTGCTGTAAGAAAACATGAATGATTGCATGAGATTGAAATGCCTAGTGTGTATATATCTAATACTTTGTAAATACGGACCATTTGAAAAAAAAAGATTATTTACATCTACGTATTTAACAAGAAGTATGGTTTTATTTATAGTATTCTCTCACAATACTGTTACTCTAGCGAGTTATTTATGAAATAGAAAAGCATATATAATGGCTCTATTGTAAGGGATACTGTAAGTAAAATTTGTAGTTTCAATTAAAATACCCATGCAATAGTTTAAAATAATGTTTATTGATGAAGCTTATGACTTTCTGAAATATCTATTTACAAATAAACAATTTTGTACAATCAAGAAGTGTAGTCTTGCTGGGAAGATTTGCTTGTATTAAATTATGTTTCAATTTACAGTAAGAGTTCGCAGCATGTTCAAGTAAGTTGCTGATACTTTCATTACCTGTAATTCATGTTATAAAATAAGAGAAAATTTTGTTGTATATATTTTTAGATTATTATTTATTACATTTAAGAAACTTCGAAGTGATAGAATTACTATTTTTCCTGCAGTAAGTACAACCGGATGATAAGTTGAAGCAACTATTAAAATAATATTTCGAGCTTCTGCTGGAGACAGATGATACCAATCTACTGTATAGGCAAATTGTCCCAAATTACTGCACTGAAATTTGTTTTTGAAGAAAGAATGTATTGTTGCTATAATCCTTAGTACATTATAATTATAATGATAATATGTTCGTAATAATGTTGCATAATAATATAACATTCATTTTATATAACATATAAAGCATGTTATTTGTGTAAATATGGCACAAAAATTTGTTTACACTCTGATATTTTCTACCTTTTCGGTTAATAGATCTCCAATGTAGCAAAACATGAAAATGTTAAACGTAAACGAAATAAATAAAAGCATAAATGTAATCGCTCCCAACGATTCACTTTGCTCGTAGTCCTGTCAAATTTTCACAATTATAAACTGTTTATACATACTAATAAAATCGTATAATAATCATTTATTTAAAAAGTCAGCTAAAAAGCATCTCACTGTTATAAAGTAGTATCCAAGCATGCAGATATTGAAGGTACATCCAGCCAACTCCACAAAAAACATCCCCGTCATCATGCTTTCTAATTTCGACGCAAATCTACAAACATAGTATTAACATCTGTAGAGAATGAGGAAAAAAACTAGAAATCAATTGCTCACGAAAAAAGTGATGAAAATAGAAGGTTGATGCTATTTGTACGATAAAAATATATAAATCAGAGTACAAGTTTCAGAATACCTAGTTCTAATTTTAGTTTTGTTTTGATATCTGACCAAAGAAATTATATTCCATTATATATGTATAATATACTATATGTATATAAATCTGTCGTACAAATAGCAAAGTCAAAAATAGAATATGAACTACCTCAAACATCGTATATGCTTTTTCACGATTTTACCTAAGGTATTTTTGTCAAAATTGCCAGCCAAGTTCTCCAAGTTCCATGCTGTGACAGCCATTTGGCCACAAATATGCAACACGCAAACTATACCAATGGTACATAAAGCACAGGTCATCGTGTAAGTAACAACTCCACACATACAATGGATCGAGTAGACTATCTCGAAGTTTGGTCTCTCCTAAAGTTAGTATACCTATATTTGTGAAAAAATCTATACCGATGTCTTTATCACATTCCAAATTAACAATATAATTTATTATTTTGTTAAAAGATTCAATCGTTCATTTCACACTGTTAAACGGTACATAATCTACTCCACAAAATCGATTCTCAATACTGATAATAAGAAATATTTGAACCAATGAGCCAATTTAATTGTTAATGAATATGTCTTTAAATTTTGGCCAATGATAGTAAAAGTAAAGAAATGCATCATTTGGTAAAACTAACTCTTGCAACAAAAAGCGATAGCCATTTACTGTTAATAAATTTTTTGTAATTCTTAAGAATTCTTCATTTGGTTTAAATGTAATGATAAATAAATTGTCTTCCAAGTGAATAACGCATTTGTTCTAAATATTTCCTTCTATCAGTGAAACAAGTCTATGATAAAACAAAATTAGAAAGTAACTGACGTGCGGATTGAAGAACATAAAGTAACCAGGATAGGCGAATGCTCTGTAAGTGACGTTTCCAATGACAATAGCTCCTCTAGCAATAGGTAAAATAATCGTGAACGGCAATCCGCCGCCGTACATGAAGATCGCGCAGATCACAGTAAAGACTTTTGCAGCCCTGGTGTTTTTCAGCATGATACTGCGCTCGTTAGCTTGCTCGGTTTCGTGCCAATCCTGAGCCATGAAGGCCACGCAATCGCGCAGCTCATTACGCTTTATCAACACGCCGAAGTACTTGCAAATGTTCATTGTCGTGAAGCTGAGTGGGCCAATGAGCTTCAATCGGACCTGTTTGCGCAACAAAGATTTTGGGTTATTGCTATATGATTAGGTTGTAAGAATTATGAGAAAAGTTGTAAATTAGATAGTGGTAATACGAATATATGTTTGATGTTTTAAATTTGAAAATTAGTTACTAAAATGTAATTTTCTAATAAAAAATAAAATGTTGGTTATTATTATTATTTTTGCTTACCATAACACAAGGTTTATAGATTTTACTTTAAATTGTAATTTATGAACATTATTTTATTTATTTCAGCTAAGTGAGATAAGAAACCTTTTGGAAACAATCAACTACCTTAAAATCTTTTTCGATGAGAAACATGTACAAACAGTTGGGAACAAAGAGGAAAATCAGCAGGAACGAGCAAACGACGATTGAAACAGTACGTAATACTTCTGGATAAGACGATTTTAAGGGCCACAAGCCCAGAGGCCTAAGTAATAACTTAGCCATTCGAATCGAGTATTCTAAATCTTCTGCATTCCTCATCTCCTCAATCCTCACAGAATCAACATTTAAGTTAATATTTGATGGTTTCTCTTCCATGATGTCTTTTACTTGTTAGGCAGGACCGCCCGGGGAGGGCCTTATGTGAAATATGTATTATTTTGTAACAAATGCACAAGTAGTTTCGCGTTTATTTTCACTTACTGACCGAAATATTTAATAATTTTCAGAATTCTATTATGTTTTATATAATATAAATATACTAGATTTATTTGTACAAAAATATAAATCTATTTTCTATATCATGTGTATGTACTTTACATATTTAACTTAATGTTCAAACATCAGGTTTAGATTTACAAGATCAGATATTTTTCTTCACTTATTAGCGCAACGGATGTTCGTGAACTACTGGAGCGATGCTTGGCTGTAGACCATCAGTGATCCTCATTTATTAGGGATGCAAAATGAGCATATTAGCCACGCAAAGAGGATAAGAAGTCCCGATGATCGGTTTCTCTGAATTTATTATGCAGATTCTGCGCGCAACGAGTCGTGCGCAAGATGAGAGTTCCGTCGTGCGCAGCAACATTATAAGGGCAATTGACTGTTCGCGGTAAACTGGAAAATAAGAGTTGTTTCTTCTTAACCGAGGTTGGCTTTCGTGCTCAAAAGTACCAAGTACTACACCTAAGTAAAACGATTTCACTGACATTTTATATCAATTCGTTAGTGTAAACAAGAGTCATTATTTTTTTATGACTAAGAATATAAACATTTTGTGAAAATAGATACAATTTGTCAGTTCTTAGTAGTCTCGACGTACCACAATGTTCTTCATTCACCAATCTCAGTATAAAAAAATAACTTCTAATCATATTATTATTTAATAATTATTTTGATATAATTAATAGTAAAATTAAACATCAGTACTAACATACTCCTATAAAATTGCTTTTAAAACTAATATTATGAACAAATGTTATATACCTGGTTAGTATGAAATATAGTAAAATATTCAATAACTCTATTATTATTACTGTCAAGTATGCCCAATGTTTTCTAAATAACAACTCTTCAACCAACAATGATGCAAAATTTTAATTAAAAAATATCTACAGATGATTACAACTAGACTTAAAACATCACTCAAGGTAAGATTAACTCACACATCTTTAACTGTAAAATAATTTTTATTTCGATAATTTTAGCTAATTCTACTTTTGCCGTATAAAATATGCTCTTACTTTTTATACTTTAAGCAAAAATAATTTTAAAATCAAATAAAAAAATTTTTCTTCTTTTTATTTATTACAAAAATATCAATATTTTTCTACTAGTCTTTTCTACTGTGTCCTTTATTAATATTGATTAGATTCATCCTCTTATACCTATAATCAATTTTTTTTGCATATTTTTGATTCATTTTGAATTCGCAATAGCTGTCCACAGTATGTTTAGATAGCTCGCCGCAGCTTTTATAATCTAGGAAAAAATAAATAGATTTATGTTTAATTTATACTAAACAAACAAAAAGTTTTCATTTTTTTAAGATCGCAATCAATTTTATGGCTTTTAACTAACCGAAGAAAAAGTTCGGATGGATAATTTCATCATTTTTCCAGCTGTTAAAGAAACAGGGCGATGCCTCCATGAAACTAACAAAATCATATTTCGTGCATCCTTTCCAGATAGTCGGTACCAATCGACCATGTATGCAGCTGTTCCTACACTTTCACACTGGAAAATTGTGGACATATAAAATGAATGAAAAATTAAAATATAGAAGTAATTAAAGCAGCAGATTTTACCTTTTCAGTTAAAATTTGTCCGATATAACATAAGATGAAGATGTTAAATACAAATGACATCAATAAAAATAGGTATGTAACTGTTGCAACATTTTCTCTGTTTTCGTATTCCTGTAAATCCATAGAAAATTTATTATATACACATAAAACACGGGACACCGACTCTGTAAACAGAAAAATAACTCTTATTCTAAAATTTTTCAAAGAAAATATGTACCGTAATCAAGTAATAGCCAAGAAAACAAATGATGCAAGTGCTTCCAAGTACTTCGACTAAACATATTTCTTTGAAGATGGCCTCTAGTTTTTCAGCAAATCTAAAAAAGTTCAAGTTAATAAAAATTATTCGGTAATTCTCGATGATTTAAATAACTTATAACGGTGGTTTCTAACAGAGCATAAATATATAAAACAAACTGTACCATAAAATTATTTTTAAGTCTATACCAGATTCAACAAATGAAAATGTAATTACTTTAAAAACTTTGAATGGGTAACTGTGAGAAACCTATATGCAATTTCGGCAATCGTGTAAGTAATTTTTTTGCTCTTAATAAAGATTTGAATATTTTTTCAGTGTTCAAGTCTACAAAAAATGGTATAAATATTTAAAACATATTCAGACACCTCACACCGGGTGATGATGAAGCGAATGCAGTAAACCCTCAGTTTCTCACCGTGTCCGAAACACATAGAAATGTGACTAACGAGTCTGCTCTTCATTTTCTTATTATCAAAAATAAAGATATGGATTTTGAAAACGTGTAAGAAAAAGGTATAGATTACTTGCTGGATCAAATAAACTATAAGTGAATAAATCCCAAATATATACATACTTTAAAAATTTTAAATGTTGTCTGATGACTTTGCCAAGCAATCTGTAGTCGAAATGATCGACGAGTTCATCAAGCATAGAAGTTGTAATACTGACTTGGCTACAAATATGCATAACGCATATAATGACAATACTATAAACACCGCATGTTACTGAATATCTGACAAAACCACATAGAATTTGTATTGAAAATATGACATCGTAAATTGGCCTGATCTAAAACTCTCAACAATCATAAATTACTACTATTTGAATGGAAACTAGTTTTATTTAAAACTAAAAGCTTTTTTAATGTTTTTGATTCTTCGAGTTCTCAAAAACATATGTTTGCAGAGCGGTGTTTGGTTCAGGCGGCAAGATACTTGCTTCCCAAAACAAACATCGCTTAGGGCTCAGGTTCGATTGCCCGTCCGCGCAAATTTTTCGGAGGCATTTTCTTAAAAATGTTTTACGGATTTTTTCAGTGACGAAGAGCGAACCTGATGCCCGAGGTTGGTAGCTTGAAGCTCCCGTATGCACCTGATCTGTGGGTCGAATCGACTAAGTACAATGATTGCGCTGAGCGCATGAGTACCAAAAGGCCGATCCCACTTCGGATTTCGCTCGAGAGATTCGCCCAACCTATAAGGTAGAGGTCTGTAGCGGTGGTTCGATTGGTAAGACTGGGATTAATTACTCGACAAGCCGGGTTTGAGTCCCAGATCTTCACCGATTGATTCAAGCACCACTGTTTCACACATGTGTTTTGTTTACCAACACACCACAGACCTGCTTCGTCGATTAGCACCGCAAGGGAGCACAAACAGGGCAACGTTAAGTAACATAAAAAAAACAATATGTTTGCAAATTTCATGACAAGTTTCAAATTTGATAAAATACTCACCTGAGGATTGAAGAAAATGAAGTAGCTGGGATAAGCCAATTGGCGGATACTGACATTACCAATTATTCTGGCTCCTCTTGCTATGGGTAAAACGGTTACATATGGCATTCCACCACCATACATTAGCATTACACAAATTATTGTTATCAAACGTCCTGTTTTCGCATTTTCTAACATCTCTTTGCGATCCTTAGCTTTATCCACTATTTGCCAGTCCTCTGCCATTCCACGTATACATTCGAAAATCTGATCTTTCCTTGCGATAACAACTATATATTTGAATAAACTCATCAAACTGAAACCAAGTGGTCCTATCAGTTTCAAACGTATCTGCAGTATCGAAATAAAACTATCACAATAGTCTAATAATTAAAAATATTAAAATAGTTGATTAGAAAAAATTCGTACACCCAAATCTTTTACAAGCAGAAACATAAATAAACATAATGGAATAAGCATGAATAACATAGTAGAAATAGAGCATAAGATTAGAATTGGTCGCAGACATTGATATGTTAATGATAGTCTTGTAGGCCAAAGTCCGAAAGGCACGAGAAGAATTCGCGTTAGTTGTACGGCGTATTCAAAATCTTTGGTATTTCTAATTGTTTTAGTAACGGAATTCATTGTACATTAAGATAAAAATACATGAATTATTCAGTAAATACAACCTGTCCAATACTTTTTTAAAACAATGTTAATTTAATAACTAACAATAACCATATTGATGGAATTTTTTATTATAATAATTGTTATTTTTATAATATTGCATTACTTAATATGAACTTGAAATGACAAAATGTTAACATTGATATCGTTTTGTTTCTTAATAGTGATGTGTCGAGGGTGAAAACGCGCAGGCGACTGGCTTGGCGATGGTTCATAGGCGGTCTTCGATTATTACGAATTCATCGTATTAAAATTGACGAACATCAAGTCACGGGTGAAACAAGTTTTGATCGCTATAAGCTGTTTGGGTCTTCTGAATTTATCATAGGATGCTCTAGGTTGATGTTTCTGGCATTCATCACTCTAAGATTTGACGGTGAACGATTTTTCTTTTCAATACGAAGCGTTTACGTTTATAATATAATACAAAATAATTGTTTATATAACCAATCAAAATTTTTTTGCCGCTGACAAAGTACTGTAAGTACAATGATTTTTTATAACGATGTTTATTGTACTTTACATTAATCTCATATTCATAATACTTATATATCAAAAACTATAGATTAATCTACATGTATATGTGGTTTTGAAAGAGTTGAATTACATTTAATAATCATCAAATATCTTTATGAATCTTCTTTTAATTTAATTTTTACTTTTCCTTAATTTTATCATTGCATTTTACTTAAAATAAATCAAAGAACAGTAGATGATAAAAGTTTAAAAGAGTTGCTTAGAAAACGGGATGGTCTTGTTAACATACAAATTTTCATCGTCGCCGTCATTCACTGTTATTCAACTTATTCTAAATAAAATGCAATTAAAATGGTTATATAACAACTCAAAATTGCGTATCTTCAAAACCGGTAAAATGGAAATCTTACGATATTTACATTACTTGGTTCTACAACTGATCAAACATGGCTTAATGTACATACCTAAAACCTATTTTTTGAAAATAGCCAGATCCACACAGGTTAGTAGTATTCGTAAAAGATTAAAGATTTAGAACTTCACGGATTGAAAATTATAAGAAAACATTTTACACTTTTATACTGTTAAAATAAAGATATAAATATTTAAAAAATAAATATGTTAATTGTTATTGCACGTAATATCAAAACGAAACTAAAATGAGAATAGACTCTTTTGAATATATTTGTATGATTCTATATACTTTGGTCTTTCAAATACGACGTCAAAATTGTTCTACTCGGTTAGGATTTTGGAACACCTAAAGTATAAGATTCATGTATTAAATGCAAAGTGAAAAACTTTGGTTTGATGAATTCGTCTACAAAATATAAATAATAATAATATAGCACTGCTTATTTGTTTTGAGAATAACTCTAATTCATTCTTCTGCAACTTTTTTCCTCCGAGTGTACATACATATTGAAACAAAAAAAATATACTATTATAGATCAATTGGATTTTAAAGAGAAGAAACTGTATTATATTATTTTGTAGATCAAATTAATCAAAACATATTTCTTCACTTTCTTTTGTAAAATATCTTAAAGATATTAGATATCTTGAAATCCTAACGTGATAAAGTGATTCTGACGGCCGGTTCGTGTTTGAAAGATCAACATGGATGATCTTTGATGATCTAGTCAAAAGAAGATACCTTTCCTTTATTTTTGTGTATCTGAATAATTATAAAAATTATGAAAACTGATGAACTTTCTTTAAATACTAGAATCCTGAAATTATAAAATGAAAGAAAATATTTGGAAACGTTTTTTTGTAATAATTTAATTAAATAGGCATAGTAAATTAAGAATAAAATAATTCAAGACATATACTTTTGGCAATTACAATATTATTTTTAATGTGTTATTGACGTATGTAAAGCCAATTTATATATTTAATTATTACAATTTTATTAGTATTGAGAAAAAGTCTATTTTTTAACAATTTTGATTAAAACATCCTTCTCACAATAGTAGTACAACATACATATAAATTTATTTAAAGTTATTAACGTGTTTTTACTTCTTTCTAGATAAAAATAAAAGTAAATTAAAAGAAAGCAATTATATAGAATGCTGTAACAAAGAAAACGATAAACAAACAAAAGCGTACCTAACAATTACATAGTACGTTGATCTCGTGTTGGTATTTTTCTTATGGCTCACAGGGAAGGCAGCTTTTAATAATCGGTGTATATCCGGCTTATAGTCGAAAATGATCGATGATGATACTGCAAAGATCTATAAAGTTCTATAAAAACAGCGACGCGAATGCAACAAAGTTGCAACACAGTAGCTGCGATTAAGGTGCATTAAATGCTATACCAAACCCTTTTTTCTTATATCTTTAGGTAAATAAACTTTAGAGCGGCACGACGTCCAATTTTCTACGTTTCTTTGTTTTTCTACAGCGAAGATTGAAGTTCATTTAATATGATTCATGCGTGTATAGTTTTAAGTGATAGTACGCAGTACAGAGTGCATGATGAATTTTAAAACTTATAATGGGTTTAATTTCACTTCAGCGAACGTAAACTTTGTTTTCATTCTATGGTTCTAACGCTTATAGAACACATATAAGTCCAACTAAGGTTATTTATATTTTTTGTATTAGTTTTTTCTTTTATAAACTCTTACGCACATACAAATTTTTCTTCATATATCTAGTATAATTGTTGTATCTTTTTGAGAAATCAACATTTTTTAAGGTATTACAGCTCCACCTTGTAATGCCAAGCGTATCATATATGATGCAACAACTTAGAATGTCTTCTTGGAGGTGTAAATAGTATTATTCGAGCATTATTTGTTTGTATCTATCATAACAATGACCGTAACATTACTAAATATACATGCAAATACGCTTTTTCTTCATTTCTGAAAAATTAGGCATAACTGACGCTCATAGACGGTTTTAATATTTATGCATAAATAAATTATGTTGTGTTATTTTTACATAATGTTAAGTTTATACATGTAAATATTAATACATTCGATACTAATTATTAAAAATTTCATTAGTGCCTGATGTATCATATATGATACAATTACTATTTATTAACACAAACAAATGTTTGTTAACAAAAATAATTTTTTTAGTATTTTTCCCTTATTTCTAGCACTACTAAGAGCATAAAAAAATTATATTTAAGTAAGAACAAAGTGACAGGCATTGAAAGGTTAAATTAAAGCGTTTTCTGCTTTCTTTCATAAACTTTGTAATCGATTTATATGACTGACTTATTCAAAAAGCTCCAAATAAAGAAAAAATCCCATTTTTATCCAAAATATTTGTCATAAAGAAATATTTCCTATGGTTTCAAATAAATCCAGGAACCACATTTCTAATCATCTTTTTACAAGCCCGTTTAATGCAAAAATAGAGGATTTCAAGAACTTTCGAAGTCAAGACAATTATTAATTTTATCTTGTTATCATTGGCCGCGAATCATTCATATTTATTTGCTTTTTGCGTTTTTTCCTCTTAATCCATGTGTCCTTTAGATTTCGCTTTAGCGTATTCAAAAGCATGTGAAAAACATCATTCCGTTTCTTTCGAATTTTTTTTTTTTAAATTATTTACCTAAACCTAGATTTGTCGAAATCTATTTTCCGAAGATCCTAGTTACTTCGTATCATCGAAGTGTGTATATTTTACTACAGTTTATTTCATAATACCCTGTATAGTAACTTGGGAAAGTCTAGTGTTTATAAGTGGCAATGCCTATCATGGATGCCAATCATCTATGCAAAAAAATGTTACTAGTAACTGTCAATTTTTTAATAATCCTCAAACTCTTCACCATAATATCTTTGTCATAATTGTTTTTACATGCTTTTGTTAACAGTCATTTTATTATATAGTAGCTAATCACGTGAAAAAATGAGAGATTTAAAAAAGTTTAGAAATTAAAAAATACTGATACCACTCATTTTATTCCCGTCTTTTTAATATCAAAACTTCAAAGATAAGATTTTTATACAGTATATGAAATATAAATTATGAAAATATCGTTATGGTATTTTGACTTTAAAAAGGTCCAAAAATGTTTATTAATATATGTCACAATACATAATAGAATAGATTTCAATAGATCGAAATCACTTAAATACATATAAAATATAATCACATATCCGTAGTATAATTAATATGTAAATAATAAAAATGTTTGTTTCTGTATGTTATAGAAGCTGAGAGCGCACAAATATAACAACACAAACTGCAAGAGAAAAGTATTACAGTTTTTCAATTTCTGTTGTAAATCAAAGTATTTCTTCCACATTAAAATATCGTACACCGTTAAAAAATGATTATAACAATAATAATAATAATAATTTGAACTTATGTTGCATGACTGACTGATCTTATAAGCTACTGCTGCATAAACAATTTATTTCAAATTCAATCTATTTCAATAGGTAATTTTATGAATTTTTTTAGATTTTATCTGTGTATTGTCACGGACGTTGTAGTCTTGCGCTGTATCGTTGAACAGATTTGAACCATACAAAGTCGCTACACCATAACAAATGTATTGTGAGCTATTTCGTCTTTTGCCAAGTAGACGGTCTCGCATTTTCTACGTTGTCCAAACCTCCGTGACAGTATTCAATTTTTGTTTAAAAAATCTGTTTGATGCACGAGTGTACTGAAAATTATATAGAAATTTATATTTTATTTACATTCAGAATTTCTTAACCAATAATTGTATAGCTAATAATCGTATATCAAACATATTTACAATTTTAATCTAAAAACATTTTTGGGCCTTCTAATTTTATTTGGATATGATTCGGTGGTATAAATATATTATTAAATTAAGGCTTATTTCGGTGAATTAAAAATAACTAGGATTAGAAATCTTTGGTCAAAATGTATACATCGTGAAATGATCACAATCTTAATAAATAGATAGGAAAACTGGTTAGTCAATAAACATCTCGGTAAAACGCTTCTCAAAATTCTCGATTTATAGTACATTACGATACATGTACCTTAAGTAGCCCATTATTGCACGGCGTAAGATTAGCGCCTGAGCGCAGCAAGGGCGATGACGCCGTGCAATAATGGGTTACTTAAGACACGAGTATCGTATAGAAGTTTATGACACGCCGTGCGTAAAGTGCCACTTTTTTGCACACTTGCCAAAACGAGCGTGCTCAAAAATGGCACTTAACGCACGAAGTGTCATAAAATAATGTTCGATACTTGTGAGAAATATGATTTTAGCTCGAGTGTATCGAAAAGTACTATTATAGCACTTCACTAGTCACGCATATCCGTGACCGAGCAGACCACTATTGCACCGCAAGGTTAGCGCACGAGCGCAGCGAGGTCACGGATAGGCGTGACTTAAGCGCGGGCTTAGGCCACACCGTGCTATAAAATTTTATAAGATGATACAGCTTAAAAAAGATAAATTCTATTCTTCTTCCTAAAATAAATTTTTTGCAATTTTGGAAGAAGATTATATTTTTTAGTTTTCACTTTTTAATTAGTTTGCAGGTATCACTTGAAAAAATGAAAATTTTTTTTTTCACGAACTTCAACCATATTTTGAAATAAGTTAATTTAACTGATGCGAAATAAATCATCTTTATATCTTTTTCGTGTATATAAAAGTAATTTCTTCTAAAATTATTCATACCTGTTAACTGAGAATAATGCCAAGGTATCACGCCAAACGTTGGCCATTGGGCATCTCATATTATAGGAAAATGTCAACGGCCTTGTTGAATTTGAGATGTTTCAAAATAGTACGCTAAATGGTAAAAGTATGAACATTAGCTTTGTCCATAAATATATGAGAACTTAAAGACATCGTCAACCAATGAAAACTAAGCTTTGAAGATACTAAATGTTAATCAATCTTGTCTGCAAAAATATCGTTGTTAAAGATAATATTATTATCAATAGTTTTCTTAATGAGAACTTATAAAAATTAGAAATATAGAATGAAAAAAAAAATTAAAACCTTTAAAAAAATTACATAGTTTATTTGCAAATATTGCTTTATTTTACGGTTTGAATCTACAATCATTACTGTTTTGTTTTAACATAAAGATTTGATTCAACAACGTAAAATGTAAATTTTATAGCTTATATCAACTTACAAATGTTATCTATTTTAGTTCTCCAAGAGAAATAACAAAAGAATACGAGAAAAATACAAGTAAATACATTACATATCGTGCTAGAAGCAGCTAATTCAATATTAATTTCTTCCACAACATTTTCAAATGAATATATTTTCATTTACAGAACTCTTATTATCAAGAAAGTTGTACCTCTTTTGCATTAATCTCATTAATAAAATAATGAATCGTAGGCCGAAGAAGGGTTAATTGAATAAAACATTAGTTATCCAACACAACCTGACGACTATGAAGAAAAATAACAATAAAACTACGGAAGCCCATGAATGTTGGATAAACGAGCTGTAGGCGTGTTCAATGCGCATATTTATATGGATAAGTACAAAAAAAGAAATAAAGAATACGAGATGAGGGGGCGTCCTATGTATTCATAT
Organism: Torymus tubicola; assembly: GCA_035583055.1. NCBI lineage: Eukaryota > Metazoa > Arthropoda > Insecta > Hymenoptera > Torymidae > Torymus > Torymus tubicola. The sequence goes on from JAWWEQ010020000.1 coordinate 27,816, forward strand.
AACATTGTATCGTCGGCCAATGAACGTATGGATGAATCGAAAATAACGCGCATCAAATATACAACGAACAGCCAGCATGCGGTAGGGTTGATCGACAGTTTGTGGACGACGCTGGTGCGAGTGATGCGGCATGAAGACCACGGGTGCGTAATTTGTATCGTTGGTAATATTTAAGATAATGAATCGCATTAAGATGTGAATTCGTTAATACAATATATGTTATAGAGTGATATCATTTCAATTTAAATATAGAATAAAATAAATGTGCAGGTGCTAATTATATTTTTGCTTATTTATTTGTATAACCGCTTATTTTAAGGGATGAAGGTAGGGTGTGATATTATATGATAATAAATAAGTGGCAAACTTATTTAAAAAGACATATTATGAAATTGATTTTATATTAGAGCTTGATAATAAAATAATTTATTCTAAATAAATAATACAATTTTCGTCATTACTGTTATTAATGTTATTACGAATTACTGTTTATTAGTGTTATTATTAGTTGTAAATGAATTTGCCAATAATAAACGTACAAGAAAACTCCTATATTATTTTATTCACATTTTTCTTTAATTTATTTTTCGCAATTTGAACACCATACATGTTATTCTGGAAACATTTCCCTTTTGACAGATAAAAAATTACTTGTGGACGAGGGTTTTGAAAAGTATTTAAATTTGAATTTGAAGATGTTGTGGCTGATGGGTATAGTAATTAATTTATATGACAAAACTGCAGTACCTAAATTTTGGCAAAGATTACCAACGTTTACGACGAATTTCCTTGGCATTACGGATGGATTTTTCCAAGTATTATGGATAATGGATGTATGGAGTTATGATAAACATCTTGTAACAAAAATCAGTTCGAATTTTTTTTCGAATATCACAGCAATTTGTAAGGTGTTTACAACATAAGTATAGTGAATAATTCTTCTCACAAAAAAATATGCACAGTAACATATTTTTTTTACTCTTGTGTATAAGCATGCATTCTAGTGTCCTCTCATATTTTTATTTGCACATGGATCTTTATATTTGAATGTACTTTCATGCACTTATAAACTTTTGAAAATTAAATTGAAAGAATATTGCAAAGATGCATATGGGATATTTCAGGTGAAATCAGCAGCTCAAAATTTTATTACACGTAGTTTTTTTATGGAAAAAACGTACCTGGATTTTTAGACCAATATTTCAATAATTACAAAAGTTATTGCACATTAAATATTGTTATTTTTTGCAATTTTTGGTGAAAACTCCACTTTACCATTTTCTTATTCAAAATCCTGAAACTTTTTGTATAGCACATTGATTGGAAAAAGTTTGTATTTTACTTGTAGCCATATTTATTTTATGACCTTTTTTGAAAGTCTCTGATTGGCTGCCTTTCAGTATACCTTTATAAAAAAAAGAAAAAAAATTGAGACAGAATATTTTTTGTTCGATAAATTTTTTTCTGATTCTCTATTGAAAATCCTTTAAAATAAGCCCTGGATCGAGATTTTCAAGACTTCCTGAATAGACTATTGAAATGGGTATAAATAAATACTGGAAGCTTACAAAATATCTATTTATAGATAATATTTTATCCAAAATTTTATCACTATAAGTCCTTATTCAGTCTCTTAGTATTGTTCTTGTATTCGCAAGAAAACAATAACTCAAAATTCTAATTCTGTTTTAAAACCATGCAACAACTAAAGGAGATGAATATAAATTCAATATTTGGCCCTGCATTAATAAATAAATATATGACTTTCGTAAATTTTATTTGCATTTTTCAAAATAGACTTTTAATAGTAAAATATAACTTTTTCATGAAAAATAATATCCTATCAGTAACGATATGTCTTAAAAATTTGTTTCTAATCGAAAGACAATGCAACAGTCACGTACGATAATGTTGTCTTCACAATCTGAAATAATTATAAATAAAAACAATTTCAAAATATATAGAAAATATTCACGAATGAGTAACGCTTACAGATCCATAATTTTCAAAATTCATTACATAAAATCCTCCTGCTGTTAACACGGATGGTTTTAGCGTTCGTAGCATCATAATTTTTATCAAAGTTTTTGATCTCTGATTCAATTTGTACCACTTGTTCGTATACCTAAACGTACAAAGATTCTTTCTACACTTATGCAAATTGCTTTTCATATTGTATAACGTTGACAAAATTCTATTCTACCAATTCCAAGAATTTTTATTATATATTGGTAAAATAGTTTCCTTATAGTTAGTCGAATGCATTAATTTCTCTCTATTAGAAAATTGATAGTTACGTAGATAAGAAGAGATCTTCGCTATATTGTATCACAAGTTGTCCTGGCCAGCTGATGAAAAAAATATGTATCATCGCTCCGGTAAGAAATAAAGTCAATCTTATTAAATCTATTAGTACATCCTTACTTGCGACAAGCTATATAATGGAGATTTTATATAAATACTCATAAAATTAGCTAATCTTTATTTCAACAATGTTACTCACAATAATTGAACCGAAGCTAAGAAAGAGCACAGTAACAAATATAAATACGAGAAATGGTAGTTGGTATGTAGACTCGATAAGATCTAGAAATCTGTAACATTATTTTAGTTTTTTTTTTTACACTTCCAAAACGTTTTTCTACATCGTTACATTTTCTATATATCTTAAAATCTACTTGTTTATTTACTTAACTCTAGAGCCTGTTTATGCATCACGATTGCTGAAACGATGATAT
>JAWWEQ010020011.1:0-30546 GCA_035583055.1 Torymus tubicola
ACGAAGCGATTTAGGTGATTTTAAAAGAAAAAAAAATTTTGACCTCTCGATTCACCTGAAAACTGCCCATATATATATATATATATAAATTGAATACAATATTGAAGTATTGTATTGAATAGTTAAAAATTGCGTGGGGAGCCAAATTGGTCTACGTGACTGTTGTACAAATGTCCCCGTTCTTAGTCTATTCGTAAGCTTACATTGGACTAACATAGATATGGGATAATCAAGATCGCAAACTGTATATGTATGCAAAGACGTGCTATATAATGTATATAGCCTCCTAGTTCAGAGCAATAAATCGGAGTCAACCTTATCCCGCAGATAAAGCATGTAACTAACATCTAACGTGTGACGCGTATGTTTTTCGTGAATGATTTTAGAATTAAAAGTCAATACTTATAACTAAGAACGGTTGAATTTAGCTTAACTTATTAAAACATTGTCTTTTTTGTTAACTGTCACTTCGTAAAATCATTAAAATTTTTTAATCAATTTCTTATTTTATCTTTAATAGCTATTAGTTACTTTTGCAAAAAAAAAAAGATTAAATTACCCCTTTCCGTCAAGAGTGATAATTATTTTTCTTGTTTCAATAGTATAAGTACTTATGAAATTATAATTAACAGGAAAAATTTTTTTATATAAAATAAAGCATATTTGCGATTACAAGAACTAGGCTTCATTTTAAATAGAAATGTTTATTACGTTGTATCTGAATTTGTGTTAAGATAGAAGCTATAAAAAGTTTTCACTGAATTTCTAGTACCACCGAGATTTTACAATACCCGAAAAATAGTTGTTTCAGTGAGCGCTAAAAATGTCTCAACTGTCTAATATTGGTAAGATAAACCAATAAAATATTTACAGTTATCAATAACTTTGTTCTGATCGATGCTGAATGAATGAAAACATTTCAACCAATTACTCTATAACTGTAATTGTTTTGCAGATTACAAAAAAATTTATTTATATATAAACCGTACACTTTAATTGTTGTAAAATCTAAAAAATAAATTAACTATTTTTTAACAAAATGGATTTATTAAAATGAAAAAATCAAAAAGATAACGTTTTAATGATCAATTCGTATAATAATATTGGACGATTTATATGGTAAAGGTTATATTGTCATGAATTTGCAAAGTTTTAATACTATAATGATATATGTGTATAACGTAAGCACTACTAAGTTCAGCGGTCAAGTTGTTCGCTTAGTGGGAGCGCATTGAAATCAAGCAAGGACTGCAACGAGTATACTCTCTATAGGGGAGACCGGGGCTGGTTGGCCGACTTTTTGTATTTTACTTTTTTTCCAAATAATTACGAATTCAATCGATAAAGTCAAAGTATTATCTCAAGGTACTCCATCCATAGAACATCCATGAATTTTTTCATAAAGATCAAGCGACATCCAAAAAAATTATGGACAATTTTCTTACACGTATTTTTTTTGGTCAACCCGACTTGAGGCGGATCAGGTCAGCCGAGGGTCTGGGGCAAGTTATCCGATAATGAATTTTTATCAAATCATAAAAAATAAACCTGTTTTTATTTTTAATTTGCTTTTGACTCAAAAATACAGTATATTGTAGAAATCTTCTGAAAAAATTATAAACGAAAATAAATTGGAAACACAAACACGCAAAAAAGTCGGTCGCGCTAATTCAGAAGAATATATAATAGCGAAAATTATTAATAAAAGAAAAATTAAATAATCAACATGAATAGATATATAAATATGAAAAAATAAATCATTCACAGTCGCAACAAATAAAAATGATTTATGCGCCCAATTTTTGCATGTTTTACATTGCAACCATTCTTCATGAGGAGTTTCACTGTATGATTATTCATAAACTAGACAGAACCATTCGTTGTTAATCAAAATTTCTTCGTGCTGTTCACATTACTGATTTTAGAGCAGTACCTCGGGAGACTGTGCACAGGAAATTGAAAGTCTTGGGAAGTTTGATTGATTTTCTTATGCTCGAATTTGATCGCGTAAACAGCTCGCATTGCTACAACCTTTGATAAAGACGCTCTATCGGTTTTTCTTTTGTAATTGTGTACATTTTCTTCTGTAAAAGTGATTTATCGATCGGCCAACTAGCCCCGAAAAAAGTTGGTCAATATGCCCCGATTGTACAGATCAATTTCCAAACTCTATTGTGACATTAGACATCGACAAAAAAAAATCGTGAAGGTGAAAAAGGGTTTTTTATAAGCTACTTTAATTTGCTATGCGAAAAAATTAATTTACAATAAGATATTATACATTTTCTAAAATACTATAAAGTTAAAAAAAGTCGAGAAACATTCAAACTTATATCTTTCCTCGATGAACTGTGCGATCCGACTGAAACTCAAAACAAACATTTCTTTTGTTATTCTACATCACTTATATGAATCACAGCACGATCTATTGTTTTACTAACGAGATATTAGCCATCGTCTATCGAACCCTGCATGCCAACTAGCCCCGGTCTCCCCTAGATGGTTCCTAATGGTTGGTGTAATAAGCTCAAAAAGGATACCGGGCCAAAACGCTAAGAACGTGCAAGGTAACTGTACCAGATCCAAAACATCCCAAAAGAAAAAAGGAGAAAAGAGGAGGAACAAATAAATAGGTGAGTACACGTGACCTAATATCACTAATTAGAACTAGATTGCAGCCATATGAGGAATTTTACAGTTTATTCGTATGTCAAAGGTTCGAAAAAGAAAAGGAAAATTTTTCGGTACATTCCTGTGACAATAGCTTTTTCATAGTGAAAGGTTTGAAACGATAAAAAATAATTCGAGAACAAAAATGTTCAAAAATTTTTTGTGTACTTATATGTTAGAATTTGTTGATTATATGTGTGTATAAAATTTGTATAATTTAATTATTGAAAATGTAACAATTATAATAACAAAGTAGCAAAATAAAGTAAAAAGGAGATTCAATTTAAGTTTTTCATAGTTTGATTTGTTTTAATCTTTACACAGAAGACGAAATCGTAATAATATAGAGATTTTCAAACCAGAACAATACTATTATACTAATATTTGAAACTTAAAAATATCAATCACATTACAAAATATATTTTCTTTTTTTTGAAATATATATAAAAATAGAGAGAAAAATTTCAAGTCATAAGCGTATTAAATTACCATGGTCCACAAAATTGAAAATCCGATTTTATCCCTTGTTCCGCGTGCTCGTAAACCAAAAAATGGCTCGTATAAATCACACTTCAACAAGCGCAATTTTATCAGTCCTTGGTTCCCTCCCCAGTCCTCTTTCTCGCGCCAGGGGCAAAAGACGATGATAAATGATTTTGGATGCTCGCAATCGCGATTAACAGCTAGCGTGCACGAGCGTTCTTTAGCCTAAACTCACGGCGCATACATGTATAGATTTAGGCTCAGCCGTATATTGATATAATCGCCAATTTTTTCGTTGTCGTTTGTCGGATCGGTTTTGAATTAGTACTTTTATTTTAAAGTTTGGAAAATTTAACAATTAAATCGATTAACACCTGTCGATTAAAATATTATCGTTTTCCAATAAAAGAGTTTATGTCACCTTACACTACCGATTAGTTTCATCAAAAAAACAGAATAAAATAATTATATATTTAAAATCAAATTGTCAAAATATAAAATATTTTCAAAACAAACTAAAAATCTAGTTAATTTTACGCTCATCGGTGCATGTGTAATAGTACGGTTTATTACTACACTAACGTAAAAGCAAACAGACTGACACCAACCATTGCAAACGTTATAGATGTTAACGCTTAACCCTTTCCGGTATACATTTTTCTATTGACTATTCTGGCTTGAAATTTTTTACTCCGGGGTTTTTCGGATCGCTGAGTTCGAATCTACAACTAAAATTTCGATTTTTTCAAATCCAAGATGGCAGATTCAAGATGGTGAATGAAAATCATAAAAATAGCACATTTTTGGTTGGAAATGAGTACTCGGGAGTTTTTGAGGTCGCTGAGTTTGAATCTGCTATCAAATTCTTTATTTTTGTAAATAAATTGACAAAGAAATAGAACCGCTCTTTGCCGAACCCGGAGATACGAACGAGAACGTGACGGTTATGGTCCATTTTTTTGTATTTTTGTATTTTTGTATTTTTTTTTGTATTTTTTATAAGGTTCCCGTGGGTAGATTCTTTGATAATGAATTTTTTGACAAATTATTCGCCATATTCCATCCGCCATTTTGAATTTTAAGAATATGATAATGGATTCGTAATTAGCGACTTCGAAAACGCCTATATAAGAAATATCGTGAAAATGCAACCAACATTTTCTTCAATATTATAGTTCTTTTGCTTAATTATCCGCCATATTGGATCCGCCATTTTGAATTTAAAAAATCTGATAATGGATTCGTGATTAACATCCCGAAAACCCCTATGTAAGAAATATCGTGAAAATACAATAAAAATTTTCTTCAATAATGAACTTTTTTCGAATAAAGGTGATTTTTCTGTATTTGTTTATTTGTATAAACAAATTAACAAAAACTATAAATAATTATTACATAAATTATGATTCTATAACATATCAAGATCACAAAATTACAAAAAACCCTAGGTAAATCGTATAAAAACTACTTTAAAAGAGCGAAAAAGTGTGTAAGATAAGATGGGTCCTGGGAGACCCGCTGTGCCGGAAAGGGGTAAGAGGTCTAGTATGGGTTAAAAACTACAAAAAAATATGTATTAACTATAGCCAATAAAAATCTATAAATTCAATATTATTTGAATTTAGTTTTTATACTGAAAATACATTTATTTAATTTCATTTTACCACTTAGAAGTAATCCATTTTGTTAAGAGTTCCTTTGAAACAGAGTCGAAGAAAAAGAGAGCTCAGTGACAATTCTTCAACAACAGAGAACACGAAGGTAAATAAAATACGTATGATAAAATTATTAGAATTGTTTAATGAGCGTAATTATCAAAATAATGCATTTATATTGATAACAATATAAAATAATGTTGTTTACTAAAGCGCTAATTTTTCTGTTCATTTCTTCAAGCATATTTAGGAGGGCCAAATCGAGGGTACCGTAGCAGTAGAACCATGTTGTAAAACGAGGCTTTGAACTATACTCTATTTATATATTCTGTTACTGTACTGATTAATCAAAAAAGGTTACTTTTTTATGTGAGTCAGACAATTTTAAAACTATTTAGAAGCCATTTTCGACCTACTTATATGTCTAATTAAACTTTTTACGCGTGTGTGGTGTGTATGCGTGTGTGTATATGGGTGGGTCTGTGTGTGACTGAATTAGATTGTGACGAACACACTTGTAATTTGCACAATTGTACACTGCACACGGCTAAACATTTAAATGCGCTGGGGTGCGCTAATTGCGTGCGACACACAGATGGTACGGCGCTTTTGCCCACGGCCTCTTTTCACTCAGAATCACCGGACAACTTTAGAATTCATCTTCATTTTCTCACGGTCATTACGCCTCCAAGGTCTCTGATATTTCATGGAGCCTCATAAATATACTAATGGAATATTAAAGATCTGGCAAAAAGGCAGTGGTATAATTTCAAGGAGTCGATATAGCTACAGAGAAGCTTTCTTTATTTCTCAAGTGAGAGAGCTAACATTGCCTTAGTCATCACCACGCAACACGTCAAATATACAGATAAGTGTGAAATTTTGTTCTACCAACAGTTTTGAAAAGTGAATAACCAGCAGAGATTTCATGTAGATTAATTAAATTATGAGTTTAGTTGAATGCAAAAATATATATTTGTTGTTTTTTTATGTTTATTGTAATGGTTGTTATATAATGTTTGGCTAGTTAACACTATTATAAATAATCGATTAGTTTATAAGAATGTGATAAATTGAAAGTGAAAGACACGGTATTGTTTTGTATGTTCGTTCAATCCATTAGGAATTAGTGGGCATTGCGTAGCATAATAAATACTTCATTTCATGTAAACAACGCATTATTCTTGTTTAAATATTCTATTTAGTTAGCGTCAGAGTCCCGCATAGGTAATTTCCTTTGGATTCGATACATTGATTGGCAATGCCTTGGTTGCAAATGATCAAAATTTAAAAAGCAGGCATTACGTCAATGTATCATACCACATTGTTGCTTTTCGTTCTTACCTCAATGTTTATCTTCATCTCTTCTTTGATACCTTCCTTGTCGCGTATACGCAGAGTGCCCACACGCGCAAATTCGTATCGGGTGCATTCGCCCAACACGCGGCTGCTGAAGGTTTGCCGCAAATCCGCAGATTGCCATGCTGACCCCCTAATTAACGCATACTTCTACCAGAGCTCTCATCCCTCTCCTTCACACGGGGTGTTTGACCTTCCAGTTGGCGCTGTTGCTACTACATTACTGCGGTATATGGTTCATGCTACTACAGCTTGGTGCGATATTATCTTGAATGGGGTAAAGGATGACCTGTACGCTGAGGTTCCTTTAATATTCACAAGAAAATCGCTCAGCCATTTGGAGGCTTTATTGGCCAAATACTTTAGAATATCTGACGCGTTATCGTACATCTGTTAGCTGGTCTGTAATACATCGTACAATTGATCGAGTTGATGAGTAGGATTCAGGAGCATTAATAGTCGATGGTTCTTTTAGTTGGGTTTTAATCGGTTTTTAAAATCTTGAGATTAAAATATAAATATAGGGGCTGAATCTTAAAATATAACTTGAACATGTTTGCTAAAAAATATTTTGCCTGCACGAAATCGAAGTTTCTTTATTTTCATATTATTATCTTAAAAAATTAACGGCCAAACAAGATTTGTGATAAAATAAAAGTTTTTTTAGTATTCTATAATAATCTCTAAATCACAACTTTGGTATGATTTTTTGGTTCTCACGATAAAAAATACTGTTTGAAACAAGATTAATTCGTTATAAATATTTTTTTTGTAGTTACGGACGTTTTAGTAATATTTTGATTATTTTTTATTCTTGTTAATTTATTTGACTATCCACTATTTCTTAACTTACTAGAAATAGTAAAATAAAAAATTCGGTGTTATATTTTTTTTTGCTAAATTAAATAATAATTTGAGAAAAGGTGCTTGATCAGACTTTTCTCAGGGATTAAAAGAAAATACATTTAACTTTTTTATAATTCCATAGATAACATTTTTCAGATGAATTTTCGCCTATTAGGCTGAAAGTACCATTCTTCTCCTTTCTCGTTTCTCTATACTTACGGAGATAAAGAGTTAACCGGTCCAAAGTTTATTCACATTACGAGGCAAAGTAAAAAATGCCTTATTATGCCCCTGCGTAATATACTATTGAAATTCTCTAGCCTCATTTTAATTAATTACTAATTTCGGCAATGTTTTGAAAATTTATAGGATCATTTTTTATACAGCTTATAAAACATTGTGAAGAGTTGGGATCAATTGGTACCAGCAAGATTTTTGTTTGAATGAAAAAATAAAATAATATTAAGATGCTGATAAAAGTTTGGTTTTTGTCAGTCCCCTCTTGAGTGTATTGCTTCTCAGATGTCGTATACAAATATGTATGTTTATATATGTCCAAGCGTGCAATACGATGGGGAGCAACTACGAATCTTTCATAACTATATAAAATACGGACACGTATGATGCTTTGCGCCCTAAATATTCAGAGTCACGCAAGCGGTGATCACCTAGCATAGAGGAGAGAGAACAAAAAGATAGAACGAAAGCAAGAGAGAGGGAGAGTGGGCGCGGTAGGAGGAGGGGGGGGGGAGATATGTAGTTCAGAATAAAACAGAAGTGGTGTAAGTATCTTTTTAGTGATCTTTGGGGGGTAGTTATGTAAATGCGCAATGGTACTTTGATTTAACTTTTTAATGTCGTATAAATGAGCAGTTGAGGGCAATAAACTAGTGAGTAATTGTTATTTGAGAAACGAGAAGGTTTTTACTGTACTTAATGAAAAAATCCAACCTATTATTTTTACAGAGTAAACGTGAACTGATTTATTATACACAATTAATTTTTCAAAAATTTTAATACCAAATATTTAAGTCATTTTCACAGTTTATCCAAATATGAAATTTACAAAAAGAAACTGATTGGCGAAACCAAAAGAAAAAGCATATGAAATAAAATTAAGAGAATCAGTAGGTCCATTTTATTAGGATTATTTTAATAGCCTTTTAATGGTAACAGGATTATGTTATTTTGTATTGAAAGTTAAAAATAGATGCAGTGAATTTATTTTAGAATGTTACAGAAGAATAGTAAGTAAAGTTTTTGATAACATCGTTGTTTGATACACAACGATATTATGAAAAATGCGAAGTCCACAAGCAACTTTTACTGTCTCTAATCTTCAATTATGCCCTTTCAATTCCTCGGTGTAATAGTGTGCATACTCGACCTGCTTTAGGAAGCTTTTCTCGAGTCACTTAAATATTACTTATGCAACGTCGTCGTCGAACACCCCGTGGGCATCAACGGCGCGCTCACTCTTTCCTCTTCTTTCTCTCTCGCTGGTGTTTACGCGCGGTCTGCGGCTGTGTTGTGCCGTCGCTCGCTCGCTCGTTCGTCGAGTGACACGAACGAATGGAAGGCATAAAAGGGAAAAATGACCAGGACCTGCGGGACGCTTGCCCCGGCTCAGCTCCGCTAGCGGGCGAGCGTATTTCCCATGGGCTTCTTCGGCGATACATGCAACGCCAATCTAGCGCCATCGAGCTGTGTATACACATACGCGCTTGCGCACGCGAGGGAAAAAGGGAGGGAGAGGGGAGAAATGAAATTTAAACAATATGACCCCGTCCCCGTCGATGCCTCCCATTTTTCTTTTTTCCAGGATACAGCACAACCCGCTCGGGCACATATATATATATATCCCTTGGCTGATGCACTTTGAAGTTTAGGGTGAATATATAGGTGTCTCGAAAAAGAGAACATTTCGGGCAGAAATGGCGCGTGAATATGTGCGTGCGTGTGTGTGTGTGTTGTCGAGGCGAGCGCAAAGTGACATTTTCCGAAGATGAAAAGTAACGACGTTCAGGGTGTAAAAATGATTCGAGATTGAAGGTTAAAAGGATCACCTTTCAATGGAGTGGTGGTTATATAGCGCGCGCACGCATGGGCGGGATGTATAGGGCGTCTCAACAGTGGAGAAAGCGCTGCTAAAGTGACTGTTAGGTCGTTCCATTATTTTGATGCAATGGTAGAGCAAAAGAGAGCTATACTCAATTCTTATCCGCGTATATCGATAATGTCAAAAACTGAACTTGTAAAAAATTGATCGCGATACCTTTTTAGCTACAAAGATTGCCTTTATTAATAAAAAAGAAATGATTGTGACTGACAAAAGTTACAATAAATATATAATAAAATTCGATATGTTAGGTTCGTATATTCTTTTTATCACGTGATTTTAAGTAAAAGAGATAATATTCTTTAATAAAATTATTTTTCTCCACTATTTTATGATAAAAAATAAAGTAAAATACAAATTAAATTTCCAGTATTTGTTTATCAACTCAAAAATATGTGAACTGATTTCTGAATTTTCAAAGACAAAGTAAAAATTTTTTGAAAAAAACATTACTTAAATTGTGAAACGATACGAGAGAACAAACATCTTTAATATGTTAATTAAAATAAAATTTTCTATTGAACTACACTAGTCCGTGTGTGTTCGCGGGTTGAAAATTCGTTTTTTGTTTGAGCCGATGCATTTTTCGTTTATTCTGAATTCTGAATTTTCGATTTCATCTAATTTTTTCAATCAAATTTTATATTTGCTTTTTTTAATGATAGGATCCAGATATTTTAATCCAATGTGTAGCATTTGAAAGAGAAATAATATACCTATATTTTCTAAAAACAAAATTTTCTAATTATCATGGTTCGTTTGTTCTTAACAGCGTTACGAAAACATGTTTTCTTATAAATCTTATAACTCCCAAACTAAACAGTCAATTTTTCTAAGAAAAATTGTGATAGTGCAGAATATAAATAGCTATAATTTGTAAATATTTGAATTTATTCGATTGGTTAGTTTTTGAGGAAAAAATTAAAAAAGTTGTCGATCAAGTTTTTTGGGTAAACTGATTGGTCCATAAATTTCAGAAATATTAAAGGTTGAAATTTTGTTAATTTTTTTTTTCAAATCGTAATTTCTTGAGAAAGGCTTTATGTACCTGAATCGGATGGGCAGTATTCGAAAAATAAATATATTTTGTTATTCTGTTTGTAAAGTAATTATTTAAAGTTAATTACTGCAATAATTTAAAAAATATCTTACAATTTAAATAACGTGGTATAGAAATTTGTAATTAGAGAGTACTCATGATCTTGTATTATATAATAACACAAAATATCTCTTCTTGGCATTTCCAATATTGTCTATAATTTCGTTTGAAGGTATATCTTTTATAAATGTTTTTCCTCGAGATTATGACTTTTAACAGTTAACTTAAAAGTTACATAACTTTAAGACGAGTCAATAGTTTGAAATTTGAAAAAAGAAATAATACAATAGCTTATGTCTTCTATAACTTTATCTTGTATCATATCATTGTTTATACCATTCATTCTCATTATAATTAAGGTTTAAAGTAGTAACTTTGTTATTAAATTTTTTACTTTAAATCTAGAATTTTCGACAAGTTTTGAATCACTAAACATGCAAAGTAATCTAAATTGAATAATATTTGTGATAAAAGAATTAAAACTCACATTCAACATCGACGATAATTCTCTTGCTAATCATTGGCGGCACACCGTTACTTGCTATGCACATATATACTCCCATTTCAGTTCGTGTGATCTTTGTCAGGTTCAGCTGCTCACCCTGGTACTCTGTCACTGTAAAGCAACAAAATAAAACCCCATGAAATTTTGAGTATTAATACTGGTTTCGAGTTATTGCGTATTCTGTGAATTTACTGCAAGCACGGGCTGCATCGAGCATGATATGCGTAAGCGAATTCTAAATACCTCTGGGAGGGACGAATTCGACGGGATAGCTGGCAGCTTTTATCAATAGCGAAATATTAGCGAATCGCAGTTCAATGATTCGCGCGTATTATTATCAGCCCGTGTTCTATGCATCTATCCTGATAGTAATCATGGTCTGAATCGTCACATGAGCGTTAGGTATGACCGTGAATGCTACATTGCCTTTTAAATTTCGTACTCACAGTATCAAATGAATTCCTTTCACAGAATGGGGGGGGGGGGTGTTGATAAAGAATTTCATTATAAGAAAATGACGATATTCTGTGGCCTGTGTTTAAGTGAAGAAGGAATTTGTCTTATTATAAAGAGCTGCATAGGTTTCTTATGTATAATTATATTATTCTGCATATATGGAAAGTTGGAGAAAATAGGAAATATAAATAATCCCAATATTATCAACTTCTTGTTTTCATTTTGTTTATTAATCAGCATATTCTTTTTCTTAATTTTGTTTGTTTGTTGCGTAACACAAGCATGACTTTCCCGTATTTACCTATTAAGAATGGCCAATAATTGTTTTTATATAAAGTTCTATTTAAAGTCATCGACAATTGTTCCAAAATATGTTACAAAACAAAAAAAAAACTCTTTTGACTGCCTTGGTGTTAATAGGTGAAAATAAATTTTTATTACGCTGAACTGTTTTTTATTATATTTCTTCTGCATTTTTACATTTTACATAGCCATAATTATAATAACGTAACGAAAGTAGAAGAATTCAGTATTTTGTAAAATGGTGCCTGTCTACATAATTAAAAAAAAATAAATTTATGTATTACCAATATTTTTGCTTTGATGTAGCTTTTTGAAAAAAGTATTTGACAAATTTTCATGTGACAGAGCTTAAATTTCAAGTAATTTAAGACCTTCTCATGAAAATCTGTCGAATAAGTCTGTGAAAAAGCTACGCCAAAGCAAACATCTGGGCAATGCAATATAAGTGACAATGAGTAAAATATATTTCGCCTCATTCTATCACAAATTATGCCAATTACAATCTGCTATTACATTAAAGTGGATCCACTTTTTCCGTTCTCCAGTTCTTCGGTTCTCCGGTTCTTCGGTTCTCCGGTCTTATAGATATTATAATTTTTTTTGTATTAAAGGAGATCATTTTTTAACAAAAGGGTTAATGATAAGAACAAAACTAAAGGGTTAATAAAGGTTAAAAAAGGGGGTTAATAAAGAGTTTAAAAAAGGGTTAAAAAAGGGTTAAAAAAGATTAAAAAGGGTTTAATTATTTTTGTTTTCGATTCCAGCGCTGTATTTCTTACAATACTGCAGCCGATTCTTTAATTATTTTTGTTTTCGATTTCCAGCATTGTATTTGTTACTATACTGCAGCCGATTTTTCAATTATTTTGTTTTCGATTTCCAGCGCTGTTTTTGTTAAAATGCTACAGTCAATTTTTCACTTATTAAAATGATCTTTTTAAAATTTTTGTATTTTCCATAAGGTTTTAGAAGACTGACTTTGTTTACAATATTTCCTTGTAGACAATGTTTTTAGTGTAAATTCTATTTTTATGCTTTAATGTGTCGATTTCTATTTTTGCATTGTCTAAAAGTAACACTTTAAATTCTTTTTACTTCTAACTCTTGAAAGAGCAACGTATTTGCCCATGACTAAAAACTGGTGCTGGTAGGTAGACACCGACACTGTTAAATGATTATCCTTGTAATTTATTAATTATGATTGCAAAACCTAATCGAATTGGAAATTGTTTCCGGTGCATATTAAAATTAATTTTCCCATATTTTTTCCACTCATAATTTGTGCTCTAATTGAATATTTTACTAATACCTTACTAATAACCTTGTTCCATTATAAAGACCTTCGTTTATATTTAAATTTCTTAAAAGAATTACAACTGCACCAATTTTTAATTCCAATTTATGCGGTGGAAATCCATTGGGAGTTAATGAATTAAGAAATTCGGTTCGTAATATAACGTCGAAATTTTATTTATTATCGTCTTCTGTTGTATCTATACTTAACTATTCAACAACGTGCCCTTCCATAATTTTTAAAATTTCTTTATTAATATTAATAACATCATTATTTTTAAGAGCCAAAATAACTTTATCGTTTAATTTTCCAGCATCAATTTTTATTTCATTTCCATAAATCTCTGTTATACATCATGTTCTTCATTAAAACGTTTTCCTTCACCTACATGTAAAAAATACTTTTTAAAATTATCATCATTATTCGATTCTCAAAAATTTTTATTTAGTATCATGCGCATTAAATTTGTCCATAAATAACTATATTTGACTGAATTTTCAATAACTTCAATACGACTTCCATGTTTGACAACTAGTAATGTTTGTCTGAAATCTGCTGAAACAAGTATACAGTTTTTTCACAAAATATTTCTTCAACATTACATATATCTTGAAAAAAGCGAGTCTACTGATTCGAAAACAAATTTGGACGGCATGGATATTTGAATGGTATGAACAGTTTTTTCATTTTCTAATAAATTCAGTGCAATACCCGCCAAAGCTATACATAAAAATGGTATGTTAAAACATTTCAGATAGTATATTAAAATTTTATGTAAATAACTTTTTCCACTACCTCCTGGTCCGTTAATAAAAATACAATTTTTCTGTTTCTGAGTTAGAGATTCTAAAACAGTATCGAATATAATTTTTTTATTAGCTTTTAATGATTTGATTTTAAGATGTAGTTCATTAGTATATTATTTTTGTCATAAAACGTCGTTTCATCATCGTATTCTTCGATGTATTTAGAAATATCAGGTAATTCAAAATCACTTAAATTATAACCATTTGTTTGTAAATTATCTTTAATTATATTGAACGCCATATTTTCGCCAATACTTTTCTTGTAGTTTGGGTGATAAAAGTGATGTTCATATTTTTCATATAATTCTCTTGTATTAATAAAATTGTTATAAATACAAATAAAAGCAAATAATTCACAAAGAGCATTGGGTTAGTGTACTTGTGATGCTTCTTGTAAATATCTATCTCCCATTCTTCATCTTCATTCACTAACTTTTTTGCAACAGCAGCTTCGTAAAATATAGGATATATTACAGAATCAACAGTACATAAATTTTCAAATTAAGTTGCTCCTTTAACGTATAAACGCAATAATCTAATAAAATACTTTTGTCGATCTTTTGGATTAACTAAATAGATTCTATACTTAATGTAGGTTTATTAATTTTTTTCCTTTTATTCCATGTTTTTGATTTATCATCAAAAGTGTAATACGTTGGTATTTCAGAATATAACTAATTTCGGGTTTCAACATTTTTATTTATTATTTCATTTTCCATTCCTTCATTAAAATATATTTATTGTTGATCTTCATCGTGTACAGTAAAACGTTTTATAGTATGTGATGTTTCATGTAAAACATATTCTAATAACCTGTACATAACTTCAGGAGGGCACAAATATCTTGTATTAATATAATATTTAATTTCATCATATTCATATTCGTTTTTTTCTTTATTGTTTTCATGAAGTGAACTGTTATTATCTTCTTTAAAATTAATATCAACATTACGTATTTCAATAAATGCACAATAATGGCCTTTATAACAATATTTAAATAAGTATTTCATACATTGTACAGTAGAACATACTTCTACGTTAATATGACTGTTAAATTTTAACAACAAATATGGATTATAAGGAACAACAAATTAATTATCAGCAACCTTATCAGAACGTATATACTTTAGGTTGAGCATATTTGTCTTTGTATACTAATATATATGTAAAACGTCCACATTTCTAGTTAACTGAGTTTGAAATCTATGTAGACGACTTCAAAGTAGATTGTAAGTACGATGTTGAAGTAGACCAGTAATAGCTCTCTAAAATATAATATCACCAAGATGATGGCCATTAGTTGCAATTTTTTGTGTATTATACATGTCACTTAGTTCTTTTCGATTCTATGTGGCAGGACAAGAGATCAAAGTCTCATAGATATAATATAATAAAGGCAATGTTATCCTTAATTCAGTAACTTATTAGGTACCATTTTTTTATATTTCTAAGATGATTAGTCTAAGAGTTTAGTCTGCGCAAGCTAAAAGTAAATATTTTCGTTTAAGCTATTGTAACAACGTAGTGATTCCAGTATCTTGAGAACGAATAGTACTGAAAATTTAGGAGTTGCATTTCCTGTGTAGCGAGATATTAATTTAACTTGAAATGATATAGATCATCTAATATATGAATAAAAATGTGCAGTTTTGAGTAACCGAAAACACTTTACAAAGTAAAAATAAATTAATTTTTGACCTAAAATGTCAAAACAAGGTATCACATATTAGTTGAATGAAGGTTTCCTTATTTATCACTGCTATGTGATAGCTTGCATAAAAATACATACAAAAAGGGCTAATTTATGCATAAAACAAATTTTCCAAAAAAAAGGAACATTTTAAAATAGAATATTGCTTAGTTACGTGGATTATTTTAATTAAATTTTTGAAAATTTAATGGTCCAAATTTGTCAGTTTCTGTAAAATAACTGACTTTACGAGTAGGATCAAATCACTGTCGTAATTTGAGAAAAATCTCAAAAAGGCGCACAAAAAATATCGATCAACTCAGACTTCAAATATTCCTTAATACAGTTATTTGATCCGACACATATTAAATGTTCAAAAAGTTTTATTATCTATTTTACAAAGTTAATATATAGAAATAATAACTTCTTTAACAATCTGAAGTGATGATATGTTTGCAAAGGTTTCATTTACTCAAGATAATGTGAAAGGAATACCATTAATGGGAAAATTGCATAACGGTGGCCATTAACTTGTTCAGCCACGATACAAATTCAAGTTTAAAGCAGGTTTGCGTAAGAGACTCATTAGTTTCAATTAAAGTCAACAGTGAAGCATAGTGCGTGAATGGTTAAGCAAGATTCATTTAATCAAGAAATTTAAATTCGAGGAAAAATACTCAGGCGACGTTTGCAATGAAGAAGAAAACGACGACAGCCACGCGACGACGTTTTTATTGCCTTGTTGCGTGATCTCCTTCGTTCTCAGGTAGAGGTACTAAACGTCCCGACGAGCAGCGAAGTTGGTCTCAAATATAAATCGACTGCACCTGACCGTCTGCGTGTTCCTGCGTTGCATCGACTTTGACTTCTCTCTCCCTCTTTGGCTTTCTCTCTCTCTCGCTCTCTCTCTCTCTTTCTCTCTCTCTCTCCCTCTCTATGTCTTGCTTTTCCTTGCCTCCTACCGTTGGCAATTTACGGCAAAACTTCCGAGGCCTCGAAAGTCGCCGCAAGAACTATTGTAATGCGCATTTGGAAAGCTCTGCGAGAAGCCCATAAACCGAGTCGAGGAAAGCGAGAGAAAGTAGAAGTTGAAGTAACAGATAGACCGGCAAAACGGAGAGAAGAGCGCAGGAAAATAAGACACTGACAAATGAATGCTTGATATTCCTGCTATTATAACATTCAGTAAAGCAGTAAGTTATTTGCTAGTTATGACGGCAACCGGTCAAAGTCGAATGTCCCTGACTGTCGATACTTTTAATGAAAAAGGATTCCAAAGTGTCGAGTTTGAAAGGACCCATTATCAAGCTAATTGCAGTATTAATTTGAAGTTGATTAAATTTAAGAGATCCTTGTTTATTATTTCAAGTAGCTTATTTTACTAATTAGATTTTTCAATATAATTATCCTTTTCAATACTAATTCAATTAAATAAACAATTTTAACTTGATAAATTAACTGGTCGCAAACCCTATTCAGAACTATCTTCTATTTATTTTTTATAATATTAAAAAGCCAAAATGTCCGTCCGTCCGTCCGGCCAGCTAGCCCCCCAATAGAGTAAGTAAAGGGTTAAAAAGGGTTTAAATAGGGTTTAAAAGCGGTTTAAAAGGGTTTAAAACGATTTAAAAGGAGGGTTAAAAAAGGCTTAAAACGGGTTAAAAAGGGGTTAAAAAGGATTAAGAAATACGTTAAGAAATATTCGTACGTCTGCTTCCCAATAGTTCATGTGTATAAAAGATTGTGTAAGAAATAAGAATTGGTTTAAAATGTTGAAAAAAGGCTTAAAATGATTTTTGTATTATCGAGCTACATTAGGAGCGTGTAACAGTATAATTAAATTAAAAATAATATATTTACTTCACAGCAATAAAATATAGAATCTGCAATCTGCATAAAATAATGAGTATTGTAAAATAACGAACATAATTTACTTAGGTTAAAAAAAAATATTTACAATAACACGGGTGGAAGCAAAAATAAAAATAATCGCAATGTAAAATATTTCCGTAAGGGAGAACAAAACCATTGCAGAGCATGAGCCCGCGCATAAAAACGTTTACGCCGTGGAGAGGCAGGCTTTTTACGGTCATCCGGTATGAAGTTTCCCTCTCTTTCCCTTTCTCCCTCTCTAACAGCACGGAAGGTCGAAAGTTTTGCGATAGTCAGCGCTGGAGTACAGTAACGACGTTCTGATCGAAGACGTATCGGTTTTCTATAAACCCGAATGTTTCAATGAATCCCATTTCTCTTTCAGCCTCTCTTTTCCTCCTCCTCACCGACTCGCAATGCATTAGCATGTTTGGACATTGTAGGATTTTCAGTGCGCGTGCTTTTCGATCCATTACTGACTATTACTTGGATTATCCGCTACGATAAACTGCGAGATTCCGAATGAATGGCAATTGGAAACGCAGGGCCAAAGGTGACTCCGGCGAGTTCACCATCTCTTTCACAGCTGCTTGTTTAATTTATAAAGACATTTTATTTTTCAGTTTTCAACCCGAAGCATTACGCTTTCCATCAGCGATATAATGTTTCCTTCGAGCTGTACGCGTTAATTATAAAATTGAAGATAGCATTGCATAAAGAAACCTTATTATCTTGTCCTGGTTTAACGTTAAATGAAACTGAGACTGCCCTGAGTTGACAATGACAATATTTAATATCAGATCATCTCAAATCAGACATTACTAGCAAAAGTACCAAGTTTTATTAAATATCACAATAACAAAATATTGAAAGAGGTCGATATAACATTAGTCGGTAGCTACACGAAATTGACTCGAACTCATTAACCAGTCGGCAAATGAGTAAGAAGCCAAAGTATTATTTACTTAAACGCAATTCAGACAGCCGCCAACAGCTGGAATAACAGTCTACGGAGCTTGAATAATTTATCTTCGATCAATAGCGTACACGCACGCATCCGTGAGTCGCCAAAGCTGCGCGCGTACGTCTATAGGTGCTCGTGCGCAAGTAAACACTGCACGAGGCTCCAATAGATAGACGAGGATCCGGATAAGTAGACAACTTAAACAGCTCTGCGAGCAGGCTAACGCGTCTCTATACGATCATCCTATAAACTACGGCAATTAGCTTTTACTTTCCCCGACATCGCTTCAGCCTGTCGAGCAGCGTTAAGATCCAGTTGTCGAACTGAACAAGTCTTCAGTCAGCTTCTCATCGCTTGGTTAACTGGTCGCTCGTCTTTATATGATCGAGTGCTTATACTCGTATGCATCGACGGTAGCATCAACTTTTAATGAGCTTCAAGTTTGTCAGTTCTCCCTCGATCTGTATCCAGCTACAAACTGCCGTTACGGAAGAACTGAATGCAAGCGTGTGCCTATCGACGACCCGATTCGATTCGCGAGTTTCGGTGCTCGATACATTCCTTCTCGCACTTCTCAAGGAAGGCGTTTACATGCTCGGATAACTGATTGGAAAAATTTTACGGATTCATTTAAGTTTGTACCAAAGTCGTAGTTCTGCTTGCAAATGCACTTTATGTACTAGAGTGAACTGCAAAATCTGTGATGGATTTCGTAGTGAAATCACTTAATTTAGGCAAAATTAAAAAGTCAAGAGATAACTTTTTCTGCTTATTATTTTAATTAGTTACACTAATGTAATTTAAAAAAGGATACGTTTTTTATTCAATTTTAGGAGGAAGAATTATAGTCTTCCTTTAAATTAATATTATTTTTTTTAAATTATATAGAAGATTTTCTACGTCATGTATTCTAACTTGTAGGAAAAACCTTATTGGAAAATACAGCAAGGTGATGATTCTGGAAAGTTTCGTAAAAAATGTTTTTTTGATAAGGTAGTTTCGAAGAAGCGTACAAAAATAAAGGACAAGAAAGCATGGGTAGAGGCTGAGACAGCGGAGACTTTTATTTACGTTTTTCATTTTCTTATTTTTCTACAAGTGTTGGCTTTATTTTTGTTAACTTGGGTTTATATTTCAATTCTAAATTCAGAAATTTTTTTAGTTCGCGCATACGTGACTTTCATATATTAGGGGTAATGCGTCAGTTTAGTAAGTGCAAAATTTTTATAAGTTTATATTAAATAAAGAATAAAATTTCATATCTGGAAAAACAAAAAATTTTATTTTAATATTCTCTATTTAATCAATTCTATGAAAAATCTATACTTGAATGTCACAAACACGTATACATATATATATATAAAGATTTGAAGACGCATTTTTACAATATTTGTTTATATTCTTCTATAACCACGCGTACTTTTAACTATGCCTATCATGAAAAAAATTGACAAAAAACCATCACATCATAATGACCATTCGTCTATATAAAGCTCCGGAAGCAGGGAATAAATTTTCTTTTCTCTTCTTGCTTATGTTTTCGAGACTTGATAAAGTATGCTAATTTATTTATATTGTAAATAATCTATGTAATGATAATATTTTGTGATTCTCTTATTTTATGCTTGTAGGTTACGGGATATTTCCATTTACAAAACGTAAATTGTTTTTTACTACAAGAAATGTTGTAGCAATAATTTTAAAATATGATTGTTTTGATTGTCTGATAAGATTTTTAGAATAAAATAAATATAAAAGTAGAGGCATGCTTTTTGCATTAACTTGCAATGATACTTTACATTTCCAGTGTAGAATTTGGGGAGAAGCAGATCTTAAAACGGGGAACGACCGTCGACAACTGTATTTCAGCGCTACGCGCCCACGCATACGTATCCGACACGCCTCCTCCTGCTGTCTCTCCATCTCCATCGTTGTCGTCGTCGTCGTCGTCACCGCTCTTGCGCTAGCGTAACGACGGCCACGATCCTGATATACACATGTATCTTATACGCCGACGGCATTAGCACCGTAGTTGCCACTCTGATGTACTGGTCGGCAAGTGTCAACTGTCGCGCTAGCACACGCGTGCAAAAGGCAGGGGTTAGAGCGTAGGAAACCGCAATGTTTCCCTGTCGCACAGAGGAGCTGCGGTTTTGGGGCGAGAGAGACAGAGAGAGAGAGACAGCCATAGAGAGAAAGGGAAAGAGAGAGAGAGAGGCGCACGATTGTCCGGCATAATCACAAGAGCCCGCTCCCGTTCGTTCTCTGTCAGTGCATGACCCCGTAATCGTCAACGACACCTGCACCCGGAAATGTGTGTATGTATAAAGGAAGAGAGCGAATGATTGAGAAATAAAAAGGAAGAGAGAGTGACAGCTCTTTCGCAGAACCTTATATATCCGACTTGATTTGCGACTGATCTCTGGATTTTCAAGGAGAGGTGACGCGCTTTAATATTGCAAATTTCACATTCACAAGTAAACTGTCAAAATATAAAGCTGGAGACCGACATTAATAGAGTGAGTGAATTAATGTTGAAAAAATAAGATTCGATCTTGATAATATAAGTAGAACAGTCAAGATTTCATCCAAAAGTAACAACCCTTTTAGACGCAATGTTCCTATTTTAAAAATTTATATTATTCTAAAAAAGCTCTTATCACTTGTATTCGTTAAGTTAAAATGTAAAATGATTTATAAACTTTCAGTTGTACATTTTTTTCAGCAACTTATTAACTGCTTTAAAAAGAACAATTTTTTCTGCAATGTACCTATTAACATTAATTTTATTTATCTTTTAAAATTTAGAATTAATTGATATTAACCACTTTTATATATTAGTTTCACGATGTTATGAGCCAATGACTTTGTAGTGTCCTTTTTGTATTTAACAGCTGTCTGAAGTTCTTATTTCATATATAACATAAAAGTATATGAAAGGAGTCAGAAAAAGCTTTAATTAAGCTATCACTCGTCCAAATGCCTATTTATAAACAATTAGCACGCTGTCGAAAATAGAGTACATAAATGAGAATTTCTCATTTTTCACGCATTTCTCGGGTGGTATTTTAAGCTATTTCTTTACTTTTTTTTTGTCCGTATAACTTTTTGAAAAATAAACATTTTTTAACAAGCTTAAATGAACCTTTCTTGCTTCTCTTTTTCTCGTATACATAACCAAAATACTTGTTAAGCTATAAATAAAGAAAGGGGCACCATTTTTATAAAAAAAATAGTTCAGTTTGGACATAAAATAGCTTGAATCTCGTAACAAAAGGCTTATTCAGAAAATCCGTGTTAAAACATGTGACTCATTATTTGTCATGATAAAATGTCTCCTACAGTTTTAGCCAAATACAGGGCCCACATTCCTGGTGCTCATCTTATAGCTCTAAACTAACATTATTTTGAAATATTACTGAAACTGACAGCATAAATAATCAAACATTCTTTTTCGGCTTTATTTTTTGACCAATTCCTCTGACATTTGGGTAAAAGCATAATTTTTTTTGATTAATTTAAAAACTATATAAATCAAGAACTGATATGCATAATTTAAGTGACATTAATATTCTCTAACGCAATTTATTTAGAATGCCTCTAAAATTTGTCATTTACTATTTGTTACTGTCGTTATTGGCGATACGCAGTTTTTTCAAAAGAATGAAACATTTATCCATAATATATGACTAATTTGATGGAATTCCACTCTAAAAATAATCGCTAAATACGTAGCATATCTTTTATAAATATCATTAGTCAAAATAATTGAGACTCTAATCAATAAATAAATAGATTTATGAGACGTCCCCAAAGCATCCCCACGCCTTTTGATGACAATAAAACTTATTGTATAATAGTCAAATGATCATTAAAAAGATCCGACTTTGGCGAAGTTTTAAATTTTCTTTCATTCTCCATAAATTTGTTTGTAGAAACCCAATCTTGATATAGCAGACATTATCATACGAACTCTCTGTTCTACACCTGAAGACGTCTCGAGGCACGCACGTCCCTTGTAAATCATCCCCACTTCCACATACACATACACCCACACACACACACACACTCCCCCTTGCTGAGCTCTTCCGCACCCATGTGCGCGCGCCGCCCCTTGAAAACTCTCCGCTAAGCCGACCTCGCGAAAACCAAAAGCCTAATTCGCGTACGCGCGCCCGAGCACACGGGACTGCTCTAAATATGTAATTAGCACTTGGCACAGCATCTCCCTCTCGGCGCATTACACGGCCGCGGCATTTCCTAGTTAAAAGCTGCTCTCCATTCGGAATGAACGTACGAGGGGCGCGCGCTAACACAAGGGAGAGAGTGAGAGAGTTTCCGAGTGCGGAAACGAGGAGCTCATTGGCTTCTCCTTTCCTTATATTAACCTTTTGTTTTCTAGCCTTCTACACATGCAAAGACAAGAATAGAACTTGCAGAGCAAGTAATAGTTTTCATTGCAATTTTCCAATTTGATTACTTATTATTCGTTCCAAATAAATAATTATTTAATCTAGATAGTAGATATTATTCTTGATTAAATTTTTAATTAAAAAAATCTTCATTTCAGATCCTGATTCGGCACACATTTTAATTATTCAATGTCGATCGTATATCATGTATATATAAACAGAGCTAGAAGGAAGGTGGGAACATATCAGACTGCGATAATACCTTGGAATAAATCATCCGTGAGGTGAATACTCATCCATTCCACCTCATAGTAATATAATTAAGATTCTATTTCCTGTAATAGTTGTACATTGTAGAGAGTGGTATGCATCTGCTCGTAACATCTTAATTAGGTCATGAATTGAAAAAGTGGCCTTATTGACGATTTATAAACAAATGGGCTCGTTAAATTTCAAATGTGGTTTCGAATTTTAATAACGTCTTACATACTTAGTTCATCATATTTCAATTTATCTTACTATTCTACTTAAAAGAAATAATATTAACACGACCGTTTTAAGATTACCCTTACTAAAACGCGTACTATGATGTCAAGTTCTAACATGTTAAATTTACCTTGTCAAACACCTTTAATAGAAGAGTGAATCTGAAGAATAAGTAAATGCTTTTGTGATTTACATGTAAATTAAAACTTTACAGTGAATTTTAGGCTGTTTTTGTTTTTCTTGATTTCAGTTATGGAATATTGCAGTTAATGCCCCCCTGGGCGTTATCCCGAGTGTACTCGTACAAGCACAGTTGCTCCTATGTGCAGAAAGACAAATAAACTCGTTCGAATATTTTCATTGCTATAAGTTCCAAACAAAAACTTCAGAAGACATCTCGTTTATTTTTCAAGTATTTTTCAAAAAACTAATGCATTTTGACATTACCGTGAAATTTACGCATCTTGTTTTATGGATACACTAAAATAAATTGAATATCCAAAATATAAAAACAGAAAGTTATCTGTAACTAGCAAAATTGTTTTAACTATAAAAAATGATACGAGAGTATTGTTGAAGTCAATTTGCGATAAATGGTCTAATAAAAGACCTCCGAGAGTGCAATGTCCGCCCCCTTAAAATCGAGAAACATAATTCAAAACCTTCTTGATCTTTTTCTTGCCTCGCACACCCTCGAGACACCGTCGTTATATAATACCCGTGTCTTCGATGTCCGGAGGCAAGAGCGGCAGACGATTATCATACTCATTCATCAAGTGCCCTGGTAGCGCCTTGGCTAAATTGATCGCTGCCTGCTCGCAAACGATGTCAGCATGAGCGATTTTATTTTTTAATTAGTACTATAGAAAACGCTGTGGAGAGAGAACGAGAGTCAAAATAGAATGAAGTAAAAGGGATAAAAATTTTAACAAAACTTTTCCGATGCTTCATAATTTCACACTTGAGCGTACGCCTGTGTGTCGCATCGTGTCGTTCGACCTTTCCCCCTCTCGACGTGTACGTGCATAATTTTTGGATTTTCCTCTTCCACTTTGTGTAAGATAAATCAGCCGCCTACGTTTTCTACTTTTTTATCTTTTAAAGATCGCTATTTTTCTTTTTCATGTGTTCGTCTCTTGTAATATCTTACATCCTTACATCGACTCCTCATTAATTTCTGATATATATAATACCACTTTTACTACCATATTCCTTAATTTAGTTTACTTTACACGTTCGTGCCACATTTTCGATTGTTACTATTTTAATAAAACGAAGCGAGTTTTTACTTTTAAAAAATTTCTAGCAGTAAACAGTCACGTAAAGAAAAGATTGAGATATCATTGGATATTTTTAAGTATTTTATTATAGTCAATGATTATTTCGAATGTAAATATTTCCTATCCATGCAATGAGGTACTACATTAAAACGAATTTTAAATCATCAAAGTTAATATTAGATAAGCATGTGAAAATTCCGAATCATGAAAACACTACCAATTTTAATCTGATGACATTTGGGTATACAAATATTCTGAGACCAAATTCTGAAACTTAAATTTTAAATAACTGAATTTTCATTAATCCATAAGTTTTAGTCCAGTGATATAATATATGTTTAAAATAAAATAATCGCTGTAGTACATTAGAAAATTGTATTATTAAGTAGTATTTTGTACCAAAATTACACAAATTAGACATTACAATCATTTTGATAGATTAATCATTAGTCACAATATTTGGTTTATTTATTCATTAAATATTGAACAGGTAAGAATCGCTTATATGATTAAATTGTGGAAACAATGCCCAAAAATATATAAAGAAGAAAAATACTGCTAAAACAAGATAAAACTTTTTCTATGGCAGAAATAAAAATATATTCATGATAAAAATATTTAATAATATATGTAGGGGAGACCAGGGCAAAAAGAAACACCCAATTTTCGTGAATAATATAATAGATAAGGCTTTAATAATAGTGCGAATTAATAGATAGCAACATTGTTCATTATATGCCAGTGTGATTTGGGCGTCCACGCTGAGCACTTTCACAACATCGGTGAAATTCCTTTTATGCATCGATTCTTACGATTTCATCCACCGAATCCATCGTTATAATTGAGTTATTTATTGTAATACATACACTGTTAGAAAACTTCCATGTATATAGATATATATAGTGTATATTTTGAAACGCAGAATGTAAACATAGTATATCTATATATATGAAAGTTTTCTTACAGTGTACTTATTTTTATGAAATATTGAAAAGTATCAGTGCCGGGCAAAACGGCACGAGCAAAATAGAACACCACGCTCGTAATGATTTTCTATGCGGGATGTATTTTCTATTGTTCAATACACATATTTTTACTCATAAACTTAATAAATTCAATTTTTTTCACAGAATGGTAGAGTTTAATGTTTAGAGTGGACTCATAAAAGCTGCACACTATTTATAGCTGCTGATAAGGTATATATTATATGTGACTCGTGCAAAAATTTAAATATGTATCTGTTTTTGTTATTATGAACAATTTTATTGACATTATTTTTTCTGGGTAGCTTTGATATTCCTTTTTGTTATTAGAAAGCCTTAAAGAATATATGTTTTGTTTATAAAAATCTGTTTTTTTATTGTTTATTGACGTATTTTCCTTAGGCGTACCATCTTGCCTGGGTCTTCTACTGTCATGTATGAGTAAATAATTTGTAGTATCAGCCATTTTATTTAAAAGTATCTAGGGATTATTAATTATTTGAAAAGTTATAACCATCTGGCATACTTTCTCGATTTGCTTTATATTATTCTGAACGTAGAAAATAATTTAATAATAACTATCTCTGTTTATCAACACCTACGATACATACTATTTTTTTTTTAATTTAATTACCCTTCATAAAATGAAAAATTCCTCTTAAAATTTGAATATTTATAGATTATCAAAACGACAAATCCAAACTAATACTAATATTCAATTTAACTTATAGCGACTCAAAAATGCGTCGCAAGCTTGCCAAACTCAAGCCCATCAAAATCTGTGATGGAAACACTCCTCTCTGCTAGCATGTATATATATGTATATACAACGCACAGCCGACCCATCTGTCACTCTTTACTCCCTGCTTCTCTTCTCCTCCCTCGCTCGCTCACTTTCCTCCCGCGACTTTCATCCACCATCCTCTTAGTCGAGCCGACATAATCCCCTTCACACGCTCATCTCAGTCTTACAGCTTCTGCTGAGTTTCCTTATACTCTACGCGCGAGGTAAATGCGCGGCGCGCAGGCCGCATCGGTTTGAAAAAAGAAAGAGAAAAGGCGAAGTAGCACGCGGCTCGAGTTGATTAATCTCTACAATATTTAAGAAGCGCGATGAGCCGCGGTGCACGCGCAGGGAGAAGGGAGCTTAACGTATTATATATATATATATATATATATATATATATACATATATATATATATATATATATATACACACACTCACACACATATTATATATCTGTATGTACATGTATATATATATATTTTTTTTTCGACCCTTGGCGATCGCGCGCTCGAGTCACTCCGTCTTCCTTGCTCTATACGCGCCGCTTTTGCCGCTCTCGCTTTCTCGGTATAAATCCCGGCTAATCTGCCGTTTACATCGCGGCCTGCACGCGCACATACGTTCTCCCTCTGGGGGAGAAGGTGTCTGGGGCAAACGCGGTTAAGAAAATTATACGCGCGATATCGCGCGCGCCGGTGCTGCTGCTGTTGGCCTCTTCTCTTCTTCGCTCTGCGCCCCGCCGCTTCCGCATATACCCTCTTTTTCTAGCGCGCCCGCGCCGAGGAAGTGCAAGTGCACGTGCATGTACGTGGATGCGCTCCCAGCGCATTTATCGGATTCGCGGGCGTGTTTATGCATGTGCAACGAGGAAGTTATTATGCCCCCAAGGAACAGTACGGCTTCTACGTGTTTATACACGTTTCAGGAAGTGTTTTGCGATATTCTCTTGTTGGTTTACGAAAGAATTTTAATTGCTTTTTTATGTGCCTAATTTTATTGCTAATGTATTGTATTAACGGGTAATTATGTTATTTAGTAAATTAATTCTTAAAATAAGCAATAAAATGAATGCTTTATTTTTAAAGGCCGTATATTTATATTCAAGAGCGAGATCTTTCCAAAACTTTTTTCAGAATCAGAAAATGTTGATTCCTTCAAAACTTATGTGAATTTGAAGTTGAGGATAAAATTCATAAAATTGGCGACAAAGGGTCAACAATATTGTCCCAATCATTGACAATGTGAATTAAGTTGTTTTTGGTAAAATGATTTAGAACTAAATTAGAGCTATTTTTAATCATTTTTAAACGATTGATTATTGGTCCCAGAAAAACGATACCCTTCGATGGACTTTGTTCAACCGTGGATATCTCTTCTAGACACCCTAACTAACAGGAAAAACCTAATTTGGAAGGCGTGCTCGAAAAAAATGTTGTCGTCCATTTTTCGAAGTTTTCGCAGATTTCGTGAGATTTGCATATATATATATATATATATAGAAATAGATACTCGAGCTATAATAATCTTATTGATAATGCTTTTAGTTTAGTCTAGGAAATAAAGAAAATTTATTTACGAATTTAACGAAGCTTTTAGTTTTCATTTTGAACTTTGGCTTTTTCAAATAAGCCAATTATGAATTATTTTTATATATCGGTGGGCTTACCCATAAGAATATTTAATGGATAAGAGTGACTTTACAAAAGTAACCTTCACTTTGTAGTTTCTAACTATTAGAACAAGATAATTAAAATTAATATAAAAACCAAGGGGTGACTATCGTGGCTAGTTACTAGTGTTTTGACTTCCGCGTTGGCGGCCCTTTATTGTTAGTCGCTTTTTACTATGAAAGATAGCAATAGCTATCTATGAGCCAGTAAGTCTCCATACAGCATTCCTTAAATGGTTTCTACTAATGTATGTGAGTATGGATATAATTCGGAAAGATACTTTTAATATTTAATTCAAAATTTATCACAATGATTTTATTACCAATGAATAAAGTTTGAAATACTTATAGCTAGTTTATTGATTTTGAAAGAATGCAGCTTCTTATTTTCGGCATCAGATATTATACCTCATTTATTTTTACAAAACTTGTATTGTTCATGTGGTGATTACAGTAAAATTATCAATATTCTACTACAAAATGTACCATCAAAATTTGTTATTCTATATTCATCGCAAATACGTTTAACAATAAAATCATTTCTATTTAAAAAATCATACGATAACAAAAATTAAATGCAGTAGGTCAAGTATTTATTCGATATTTGGCATAACTATGTAATTGCAGAACACTACCGTTAATAGAGCATTTAACGTGTCAGCACTCGAATTATAAATAACAGAGTTAAAAAATGCAAACTCACCCTTGTTTCGACGATCAACAAGTATCATCTGATTATCCTCGCGCTTCCACTTGACCGAAGGAGTCGGAAAGCCCTCAGCCTTGCAGACTAGCGTGACATTTTGGTGTTCACGCACCGCCACCGTGCCCGACGTCGACTCCGAATCCAATATGTTGGGCGGCA
Organism: Torymus tubicola; assembly: GCA_035583055.1. Taxonomy (NCBI): domain Eukaryota; kingdom Metazoa; phylum Arthropoda; class Insecta; order Hymenoptera; family Torymidae; genus Torymus; species Torymus tubicola. Next base: position 28,604 of record JAWWEQ010020011.1, read on the forward strand.
CTGTAATCGAAAACACAAGCTTATCTCATTGCAGAGTTCAGTGCAAGACCTACAGCGTTATTTTGGGGCGCCTCTATGGGATTGATATATGAGCCATTTTTTTTTTTCAGAAACAAAATCCGTACACCTGTGCACATGGGTACACGGACTTTCGTGTCTGATTCTGCGTTGCCTTTTTTATGATGAAAAAATAGAATTTTTCGCAAAAACGATAGCATGTTATGTACAATCGAAAAAGGTTTCGCTCGCGTCTTTTTCCGGTGAAATGGTTTTTAAAAAAGGTCGATGTGCGTATTTTTATTTAGTAGCGCGTGCCAGTAAAATTTATCTCTTATTATTAATTGTAATAATGACATTTTTATTGAGGAATTATATTTGCTGTATATATTGCACACGTATTTCAACTGAATTTTGGAACTTATTGTATCTAAACAGTTGATGATCTATCTTTCTAAAATCGGCAGAATAAAACGATACCAAAAACTCTTTATCAAAGCTGTCTTTAGCATTTTACTATACATATACAGAGTAGAAAGACAAACCATTTACGGTTAATAGCTAAATCCTGAAGATGACAGCAGTAAAGATTCCGTAACAGTTCTATTACAATGTCAAACTAATATTATATTCAATACTAATATTCTTATAAAACGAGACCATTAACTGATCGTGACTAAAATTAACAAACTTTTAATCTATCACAACTACTATTTATAAAGAACTCACTCCTCTCAAGCATTTAGCAATATTGAAACTGAACAATTTGATATATTTATGGCAAGATTAGGCTAAAATTTCTAAAAAATTTAAAACTTATGCCATAAAAGAACATAGGCCATATTAGCTATTTAGCTATTAAAGATTAGGAGAATTAGCCAGTCACAATTGTTATATTTTTACTATTCTTTCTGATCATCACTTTTTTTAAAACAAAATCAAAATCAACTCACCAACAACTTCAAGAAAACCAACTTGACTCATCATAGGATCCGTATTTATCTGACACATGTAGTAGCCTCGGTCTTGCCGCTCGACGCTGCGAATATTTAACAACCAAGTTTTGTGATTATCACTTGTCACAGAGTACCTAGGAATCTTCGACACTACATGCCTATGTACAGAAACAAGCATTTGTCTGGAAACGTGTAACCAAACAATCTGCAACAAAGAAGTAGGAAAAATCATAAGTACATCAATTTCACATGAAAACTTTGATAGAATTTTTAAGTAATATATTTATATACATATCGCTATCTCATAAAGGAAATTTCATTAAAAATATGTTTTAAGGCGATTTGTATTGAAATTCATCGATTGTGAGAAATTTTGTTTTCGTGTCTACAGTTACCTATGTATGTATATATGTGGGTGTACGTATGCATAATGGAATGGTGTATTTATTTCGTTTTTTGTTTATAACGTTTTTTTTCTATTTTTTTATCATGTTACAACCAACATTACTTAATATTATAAACTTTGCTCAAAAAATCTTAATAAAAAATTTTTGCTCAAAATTTTGTTATTTTAATTTTTTAACTATCTTTAGTCTGTCGTCTGTTATTACAAAAATACACTTTATACTTTTCAAAATTAATGCATGTAGTTTTAAATGGTCTTTCTTTACTGGACAGCAGGGCCATTCGAGCCTACATATCTATATGGATAAGCTGTTGATATGATCTATGTATATTAAAGTTTTTTTCTCTTGCTTCGTCTTGGAGGATGCTCCCTTATAGAAAAAAATTTATATTTTGTTAAGGAGGTGAGAAATGTCGACTTATGATCTATATTATATGTACATAATATATATATCTTCCTATATTATATAGTTGTAAGAAAAAGCTTCCGACTCAGCGCCCCCTCGCCCCCCCTTTCGCCCCCCCTCTCGACCCCTTACAACCCCCTCTCAACCCCCTCACACCCTCCTCAACGCCCCCCTCAGC
>JAWWEQ010020052.1:0-30479 GCA_035583055.1 Torymus tubicola
ACAGAAAGGCCCGGGTTCGAATCACCAAATTGCATGGATGAAAGCATTTGGTGAATAAAAACCACCCCGTGACAGTAGATTTATGGAAGAATTTACGGTATAAACATTTTGATACAAGCCTACCTGTATATTCTACTCTTGAATTTCCGCCTAACATTGTACACAAAAGCAATAACATTATACATATCGGCGAAGCCAAGTGAATTTTAACTATTAGACTAGAAGAACACAAAATGAATTTGACTGGAAAAATGTGGAAATTGTAACTGTCCCTCTATGCAATCCACATCAGTAATAATAGTAGTACATTAAATGAACAAATTGACACAAAATTTTAAATCACTTTTGCAAGGAAGTTTTCCGTAAATTAGGAAAATCCGTTGATTCGTAAAACACTTAGGAATAACTTTGAAAGCATCGATTGTTTTCGCATCTTTACATTGCGCATATATGCAAAGTATGGCCCATGTCTAGCTCATACCATAGGAAAAATATTGGCTATGAATTCATTTTTTGGACGGGTAGGTTCATATAAGTTATAATTTTTCAGTTCACCCTATAGGAATAATAACTTTTATTGCGTTATTAATAGTATTAATATAGTGTATTTATATTAATAGTAATTTTTTATTTATGTAGTGCCTGGTGAGGTGATTTTGTTTTCTATATTATAGAATATAATATATTTTCTATTATACACGAATACTTTATTTTTTCCTTTTATTTGGTAAAAATTGTAATAAATAGTCGTCATTGAAGATGATTCGATATACGTAGAATCTTGATTTAAGCAATAACATTATATAACTGCGCATTCATTAATTAATTTCACCACTTGTGCGGATAGTTAATCAGTGTACGCGCATTATAATACAAAGCCGCAATTATACACCTTTCATGATGCCCGCTGAAATACACATTACCTCTGTCCCCTCTCAAACGATGGCTATAATTCAATAACCAAGCAATAAAACACCATAGCTTACCGCAATTAATCCAATGATACGATCGATCTTCGAAATCTTCCTCGCACCGCGCGTCGTTGATCGATTTATCGCTCTTGGACGAAAAAGCACGACAAATTCATCGGAATCAATTATGTCGAGGAGACGAAGGAGTCTGAACAATTCACATAATTACTCTCACTGCCGAAACTAACTGCCGATGCTTATCCCCGACTTGTCTTAATCTCTTCCGTGTCTCGGATGTTCCAGATGGAACGGGCGGAGGGTGAAATAATTCTGGCGCCTTCGACGTGGCGGCCGAATTAAAGTGCCCAATAATCGAGAGCTCGTGCCTTGCCTCTTCGTTAGCTCACGGTGTAAAGCCCGGGCACTTGGCTTCTTCTCGGCTGTCTGAAGCAGCAAGTAATGAGGATTGTCGAGTTTCGTTTTACTCGTTCATGAATTATAATATGGTCGCAATGTATAGTTGCGTTTTATATCTTTTATTTTCAGCGATTTCAAGGTGTATAGTATTTTTATTGCTCTACGTGAACGATCGATGATTTAGACAGCATTTCGTTGTAGTAAAAATTCCCTTAGGAAGGTGCATGCTGAAGAGTGTAAACAACAAATTCAATTCGATGTCAGGGATCATGGTTATGGGTTTTGGTATGCAGAGGATATATAGTTTTATGGTAATAAATTTGCTATTGTGATGGTACGGATTGAAATGATAAATTTCATTTTATTATTCATTTATATTTTATCGATAAATGGGTGCGAATTTGAATTCTTTTTTAAAGGTTTGTGAAGTTAATTGTTATTGATTTTAACAATGTACGTTCAATCGAAAAATATAATATTGAATGTATATGAAGAAATAGTCCTATAAATAATCCAGATACAATTTAACTTTTTGTTCGTTGATATTTAGCTATCGAATTCAAAGAAATACTTGAATTACAAAAGTATATATCATTGGCTGAGGGGAAGAAGACACTAACTCGGGCTAGCGCGTAAAACAGTACTAACTCGGACAAGCGCGTAAGACAGTACTAACTCGGGCGAGAACGTAAGAAGGTCCTAACTCTGGCACTCGCCTTTAGATTTTTGTGGTTGACTGTACCTTCGCAGACGAATTTCGTACAAATCGGATTTTTTGATCCGCTGAACTTGATTTTGGAGTCTCCTTTTCGAGTTCAAAAAATAGATTTTCTCAAAACTCTCAGAAAATGTTCTGTTACTTATTCCGGATGCTTTCGGACATATCAGAAATCAATAGCTAAATTTTATAGTACATTACGATACGTGTGGCCTAGGTAGTACTTTTTTACACAGCGAGAAGTTAGGGCCCGAACGTAGTGAGGATCCTAATTACGCCGTACACTCGCTGCGCTCGTGCGCTAACCTCACGGTGGAAAAAAGAACCGCTTAGGGCACGGATAGGCGTGATCTAAGTGCGGGCTTAGGTCACGCAGTGCTATAAAAGACTTTTTGCATTTTTACTGATCTTGAGGAATTTACAACTCCTCAGGAAGCGTTTTTCACAATAAACATAAGAATACGTTTTTTGTAAAATTTTCTCAACTTTTTCAATAAAAATTGTTTTGAAGCCTTACGTATATGCTTTCACTTACATATATATGCAAGTAAAACATATAAATTTAAAAAATTAAATGTCCGATCAGGACTTTCTCTACCAAAAAATTCATGGAGATATCTTTTTATTGTCTAAAAGTGCTTGTATGAGTCGTGGAATGATAAGCGATCGTTATTTATTAAAAATAAACCTGTTTTTATTCTTATAAGGGATACGTAGTTTAAAAAAAAATGTTTAGTGAATGCATCACAAGATTAAAAATAAAATTTTTCAGACTGAAAGTTTGATGAAATTTCTTATATCTGATAACTCTAACGTTAATGCTTCAAAAATGGAAATTTATAAACTCTTTTATTCAATACTTTCATAATTTCGAGAATCAAAAAACTATTAATAGCACTTAGCTTACACACACTAATCGAAAAAAATCGCCAACGCCTAGGCAAAGAAGCAAAAATTGAAGCCGGGAGAAAGAAAAAACGAAAACTGCAACTCACCTTCAATATATCCGAAAGTTTTCGCAGAAAACCTCTCAATGTGCAGGGTCCGTGCGAACTCTCCCTTTCTTAATTTTCATTCCATCCAAGCGCGGCACTTTAACTCCTGACTCTCAACTCCCGAGTCACCCTTTGTGTCGCGTGCTTTTCATCGCCATTTCTCTCTACCTCTCTCTCTCTCTCTCTTCCTCTCTCGCTCTCTTTCTTCCTATTTTTCTCGCCTCTTTCGCTCCCCGCTCTCTTTCGCACTACGTTCTCTCCCCTTTTCTCTCTCTATCCGTGCTTTTGCCCTCGAGCGTCGCAGAAAAAGCCGAAACCGCCAGCGCGCAATCGGAATCACGGCGATTTGTACCATGCAAACCTCGTTCTGCGCGATATTGCCATAGTGATCGTTTTCTTTTTTTATTCTATCTCTTTTTTTTCTCTACATTTGGGTTTACTCGTAGAATAGAAAAGCACAGGTGCGTACTGGAACTATGCGTGTCTGACTCTCGAGAATTTTTGGTCTATTTAGCCTGGAAAATTCGATTTTTATGACCAAATATTTGTACTGTCACTTGTACGTGCGTACGTTCCAGAGGCTTGATAAAACGGAAAGCTAAAAGGAATTAATTTTTGTATTGGTGGTTTGAAATTATAAAGTGGATGCCAGTGAGATAATTCTTGTTTTTTTGGGTAGATGAAGGAGGGGGTGGTAAAATGTTTACATTGAACTTCTAGCTATACATAAAATTGGATTTATAATTACATTCCACTTAAAAAAAATTTCATTAATTGATCAATTATAAGAAAAAAAATATTTCTAACCATTAACATTTTTCTGTTTCAGGTCAAATCGACCTCTGGACGCAGAGCAGCACCGGTTGTCCCTGCAGCTTCAATGGATCTCGTACAGCCTGCGCCTGCTGCGTACCCTCAGGCGGCTGTGGCTGTGGCGCTGCTATGCCTAACCGCTGCACTCAGTGTGGCCTGGAAAACTACTGCGCCAACAGTGAGTACCATGTCACGCAAACATACACTTTTGTTTATGTATATATACATATGTATGTCGTGCGCGCGTACGTGGCTGCGGATACATGAGACGTTCAACTCGGGAGTAGGAGATTTGTTTGTTAAGGGAAAGGGATTTAGACCAGAAGTTGGATAATTATTATAAATAAAAGGAAACAACATTATATTTTATAGTATTACATTCCATACGCCTGTAAGATTACATAAAATGAACCGTCTGAAAAATAGAAAGAAGAAACCATTAAATATATTATTATAAATATTCAAAATAATAATACTAGACGTCTTCTTGCTACCTTATCAAGTCCTTAACCTGAACTTTCCACTTTCCAAACTCCATGGTTCCTTACCGATAAGAAGCCCAAAAGGTATAAAGTCAGTTTGCGCTTATACCGAGCAACGACACTAGCATCATCGACGCGTTCACGTGCATGTCTTTGACGTTAATTTTAACAATTTCACTTCTCGTGTTGCGCCGTAATCACATCGCGCTGCACTGCACGCGAAGTCCCTTTCGCAGACGAGCAAACGAGATTTCACCCTCTCGAATCGGATTAATTAAGACAACATCGCGAGTACCGCAACGATGTGAGACGTCGTGCGATGGACGCGCAAGGAGCACCGAAGCTTATTAGTTGCGAGTCGGTTGTAGTTTTTATTTCTGTTGTTGGTATAATTTCTGTATGGGGTTCCAGTTATACGCTAAGGTGATTGCAAATTGTTGTTCTGTGCTCTATGGTATTATAAATTGTAGCCATTAGTTAAGAGAGTTATTGGTTATATAAGCTTCATTCTGTTAACAAAGTAGTAATAGTCAAATATCATCGCGCGTATACTTGAATAGATGATAATAACTTCTAATAATTTACATGTAGTATTAATTGTCACACAAGGTAAACATAAAATATCGTTTAAATAATTGTCATGCATATGAAATCGACGTTTGAGTATTCAAATTGTGTAAATGAATATTCATACATTAAATCAACCAAATCTTCTCCAAATGTATCGTGAACGTATTAACAAAATTCTGAATAAATGGTATAATTCATATAAGAAATGAATGAAACAGTTCGTTAGATGCGTGATTTGAACTTGACTAAGATACATCTTACCACCAATGAGTTTTATACAAAGGGAGATGTATTGCTTTGTAATAATAAATAAATGTATAATACTTAGAATGTAAAAGACTCAATAGCATGCAAAAATCATTTCGCTTTTTTTTGTAAAATATATGAAATAATAATAAAAATTTATTACATTCAAAATGTTTGTTACTGAAGATAGTATTTGAATCTAAAGAGTACATGAAATTTTACTTAAAAGCAATTAATGTAATAATTTTTTACACATGATAAACTTCCGTATAGCTTAATTATACAACACTTCCTATTAAAATGTATCGTATGCACTAAACACTTGAATGAACACGAATCCAATATATACGTGAAAAAAACCAAGTGCACGTAGTGCAGTTAAGTTCGATGCTTTTAGACAGGAAAAACCGGCAGCATCTTACATCATATTCGAAGTACAAAACGATGTCTTATTTAAAAATATCCGACTCTATAACAGATGAGAAAGTTCGGTTGAGAGAACAGAGAGAGAGAGGTCGGAAACTCGGTCAAAGTTCGCGAGAGAGAGAGAGAGAGAGAGCTAGAGATAACTTGGGCTGTATATCTAGATGCGCGCGAGTAGATACGCGTGCTGAGTTTAGCGAGGCCGCGGCGTGTGCGCCCATATTCGATATGCATTCGTTCGCTCTCTTCTCCTCTCAGGCTATACGCGTGTGCATATACGTGCAAAAATACTCGCATCTCTCCGTGTGTATCTCGTCCAACTTTTATTAAACTTTTTATAACTTTCGCCTCGATTCGGTGGTGGTGGAGAAGGAAGAGGAGAGGGTAGATATTAATTTCCTCTTAAACTTTGCCGAATGGCATGTATTTTTATATAAATATCTCGGTTGGTATATATGTGTACGCGCGCTCGGTTTTTCGGAACGGTTAACTGACTTGTTTGATCGGAAATGAAAACTAAGTGGAGCAAGCTTTTTTTAAATGTCGGATATCGTCGTTTGTAGATGGATCGTGCGATAAAATTAATTTACTTAAGAGTTTTATCTGTTAATCAGAAGAAAGGAAAAGAAGAAAATAGCGATGTAGGGTTAAGAAATGTTCTAAAAGAATACGAGATTGTTTTTTTTTTACATAGTAATTACTTTAAAACTATAAAGATTATCAGATTAAAGCACGATACAAAAGGAAAATAATGAATTAAAAAAGATCATTAACTTCTATAAAATGAAGCTAGCTATACTTGCTGCAGTTATTTGCGAAACCTATTTTATATTTTCCATCAAATCAATTCGTACCAAAGTGCTCGATGAAAATATATACGCTATATACTGGAATACAATATCGAAACGTTTTATTTGTAATTAGTGAATTCATGATATTTAATAAAATATTCTTTTTATAACTCTTTAACGAAGAATTTTAATCGCTATTGTAAAGAGAAAAATATATGTTACGGATCGAATGCACACTTAGTTTTATTATTATAAAAACAATCAACGAAATGAACAGGTAATTCTCTACCAGTAATGTAAGTTTTTATTGGAAATTTTGAATTCAAAGAAAACGGCTTAGTTAATTAAAAATTTTTTGCTTCGTGAAAGAGAGAGAGAAAGAGAGAGAGAGGAAATCTTTTAAAAGCGCCTGCGTACGTCCATAAAAATCTAATTTTACGGTTTACTAACGGCTACTTTTCTGCTTTTCACCGCGAATATATAAGTGCACTGACTGAGGCTTTGGACTTGTTTGGATTACGAGTCAAATTAGCGGTAAAATTATGCACTTTTGAGAACCCTCATGTGTATTACATCGCGTTCATATGTGTATACATCTATACAAGCGTGGTACATTCCCCCCTTTTTTTAATAGCCTTTCACGTACATGGAAAATAAAATATTGAAATTAATACATGAAAAAAGAGAGTTTACAGGTTATATGAATACTTAATTATCTGTAAAGTTAATTGGAACAGATATATATATATATATATATATATATATATATATATATACATATACACGCAATGATGATTTTCAGTGTAGGATTCGAGTGAAGTCGCCAAAGGCTGCAATTAAAAAAATAAAAAACATATCAAAGGCTCACCATACTCGAATGTAACAGACTGAAATGACGTTATATACTCGTTTTTAATTCGCATCGACCGTTAAGCGATCAGAAATTACTTTTACAAAAGTTTCCCTTCCCTTTAACGTCCAATCCACTTTAATTACAGCCGTAATTATCGAGAAGATTTTACTCAGCGTGAAACAATCACGGATATATAACATCGCGTCTATCGTCGCGATCCATGTAAAAAGAAACATACATATATATACTCTCTTGAAAAAATAAAACAAAAAAAAATATGTATCCCTGGATTCTCTCAATTTTTTCCACGAATATAACGAGTACGAGAATAATTAATTTTCCACCATCGACTACGTAGCAAACGAAAGAGAGAAAGAGAGAGAGACAAAAGTCTATACCTTCATCCACTGTAATTACGCGATTTCCCGTCTCGCCTCCTTCCATAATCCCCTCGATATAAATTATTTCCACGACGATCGAGTTCGAGTATCCATTAGCATTCGTTCGCTCGTATAGCGGCATCGTTAAACCGTCGCGTACTCACTACTACTACTACTACTACTACGTTCATCGAGATGTATACACACGTACATACATATATACACTTTTTTTGTCTATCGCGATTATTTATCGTTTCGTCGCGCGCATCGCTCCTCACTGGTCATAACGAGGCAATAATCCACGTTTCCAGCTCGACGATTATTCGGTCAATTAAGTTCGCGTGCTGCAAGCTTGCGCGCATGCTTGGGTAATTGGAATCTCTCTCTCGCGAGAGAGAGCGCGCAAAATTTTTTTTTTTTTTTACGAGCACTAACCCACTTAGCGGTCCCTTTGGTTGAAGTAGAGCACGACCGTCCTTTAATCTTTGGCTGCCTTTGCCGATTAATTCAGCGTGCGACGACGTAGCTGAGTTACTTTCCATCGGTGGTGGTCGCGTCTAGCGTCCCTTTTGTAATTATGTTCGAGCCGATGTGGTAGCGCAGCTTTTTTTTTTGACTTATTTTTTATGGACGAAGGGAGGAGTAGGTAGATATGTCTCGTTTCCTGCGAAATGGCAACGCGGTGGATGAGCTTTGAAAGCCAGAGTGTAATGTAGTTCGGAAGTCGGTTTTATAGGAGATGCAGGTGACACGATTAACGTTTTTTTTTTTTTTTAAGTATAAGATACGAATTTTTTTATTAAATTATGCAAAGTACGTATAATGGTTATGAAAATTTTTAATTAAAAAAAGAACGCGAGCTCGTTTGTGCACGTCCATTTATATTTGTGAGTGTGTTTATCTATTCAACTACAGCTTGAAACGTTTAAATTTTTAAAGAGGCTTTTATCTAAGAAAACAATGCTTCCTGGCAAAAAAAACTCTGCGATAATGGCGCTGTAAACCCGTTATTTTCCACTTCACAGCCGCTTCTTTTATTACTTTTCGTAGTTTGCATACTTTACCGCTCTGCCATAATACCGTTAATCTCTTTTTGTCTATTGAAATGCAGTATAAAATAAAAAAAAAATGCGTGTAACCATTTACGAGCGTAAAGCAATAAATCAATGACTAAATGCTATTAAATACTGTTTTTTTATACACACATATATACAAGTTATATTTGTTATAAATATTTATTCGCTATTCAGAAAAAGCAATTAAAATCGTATCCATTAGTGAAAACAAAAGACGAAATAAACTATATATACATACTCCTCACTTATATAAAAGCTCTTAATTATACCACCGTTTTATAAACTGACGTTGTAGTTTCTGATTTGAATTTTTTTCTGTTATTTTTTTGTTCTGCAACAAAAGTTTCCCAACTCATTTACGACCATTTATACAGTTCATCAGAGTTCAAACGAAAATTATATATTTAACAAACCTCACTGCTACACGTCAACCATCGCAAGTATATAAACCTCTAGCTGCGGCAAGTAACACAACGGGTCTTGGCCTTTAATTACTTTTATAATGAGTTTCCGCGACGCTTAATACATATATATACATCCGCATCAAACCAAAACGTCTGCGCGCCTTTTAATTACAAAACCTTAACCACCATTTCATTCGTCGAAAAGTCACCTTTCCTGGTATAACAGATTGAAAAGAAGAAAAAGAAAAGAATAGGTCACATCAAAAGCTCAAACGTATATATATGTATATAGCAAAGATTCAAAAGCCACAAGTCGACCACTCGCACGGGCCGACACATCCACTCCTCTTAACAAAAGCCCAAGACATCTGTTTTTCTCTCTCTCTCTCTCTCTCTCTCCACCACCACCACTATCATCATCCCTCACGTTCCGCCCGTAAAGCAGCCAGCAGTAGCGTACACGCACCTTACTCGCATGTTTTCATGCGGTCCTCTCTCTCTCTCTCTTTGGGCTCTTAAGTGTTTTGCCGCGAGCCGCTGCGCAAGTGCTCCCTAGAGTATCGTTCCCTCTCTCTCTCTCTCTGCAAGCGAGAAGGAACGAGGAAAAACATAGAACCTCTTACACTGAACCACACAGCTTTCTCTCTCCCTCTCTTACTTGTATACTATATCTATATGTGTCACTCGTTTTCCTTCGTATGTTTGCAGTGTGCAACGTGACGCTGGACAGCCGGCAGCTGTTCAGCAAATCGGATCGCGGCTTCGGACAGATAAAGTCGCCATGGCTCGAGGGCCCATCCCTTTGTACTTACACCTTCGTACCTGATAAAGGACAACGTGTGGAACTTCAAGTCTGGCGTATGATATCTATTGGACGGCATAACGGCACTGCGTGAGTACATATACATTATATATAGATACCTTTTCTTTATTTTTATATATATATATATATCTAAGACGTGTATGTTTGAGCTCTGTATATATACGTGAACAAGTGTGTGGATAGAAGGATGAAAGACGGTTATTCCTTTTAGCTCGCTCTTTTGTAGTATATATACGCGACACGCCAAGTGTCACTTCCACACGCGCGCTGGTATCCTTGCCTTTTCGTCCTCGCGGACGTTTTGTTCGAGGAGGGGAGGGGACAAGCGTTCTGTCCTTGTACCTTTGTGTGCGATACTATGGTGTGGTGGTTGTAACGCGCTTTGTATTTTGGAAAATGGTTTAGCGGTTTTGAGAAACTGAGGTGAAACGGAGGTCTATTTCAAGGGATGAAAAAAGTGGATTTTATAACGTTTATGGAATTGACGGTGGTTTTTTCTGTTTTTTGTTAAGAGGGATGATTGAGTTCGAACAGAATTGGGGTTAACCAGAGAGTGTAATAATTTTTTTTTTGGTTTCTAAAAACAATGGTGTAGTGTGTTGGGAGAAAAACTTGTAACGACGAATTTTTCTCAATTTATATAGTAAATGTTGAAAAGTATTGAAAATTTTAAAGAAGAAATATGGTTTTTGTACGTTAACTATATTTTACTTACTTGATAAAATAGTGTATTAACTTTTAAAAGACTACATTTTACTACGTTATTTCAAAGGATATATAACTTCGAAGCTTGTAAAATATACTGACGTATTCTATGATTGAGATATCACCCCACGTGATAGATTATGTATAGATACGGGAAGAGTAAGTAGTGTGTCTATATTCAATAATGTGCCAAAGTATCGAAAAGCATCGATCATTTTCCGCCTCTCGCACGGCATATTTAACTTCATCATCATATACTAAGCCTTTCTCATATATACTGTCAGTTCTAAAAGTTACCCCTTATTTTTCTTCACCTACTTTCTATATAATTAATAATGATTCTCGATTCATCCACACTAAATTTATATATATATATATATATATATATATATATATATATACACAAAAAAATCACAAATACCTCAAAATTTTCATAACCCAAGAAATCAACGAAACCATTTTTTCCCTTTGAACCCTTTCCTCTCGCAGCCGGCTATTTATCCTCGGAACCTGCGTATCGATTTTAATCACGAAAGTAAGGAAAGCCGTTATTCAATCAGGCATTTTTTTTCTCTCCATCGCTCGCGCGCGCACGCGCTCACTCGCTGCTCTGACAAATGAAACTCTCTTTGTCTTTGTCTTTCTCTCGTACTACTCCCTCTCGCACTCGGTGTCAGTAGCGTGCGCGCGCGGGCGCTGAGAGTCGAGAGCCGTGTATTGATTGCGCGAGATCTCGCGCCGGAAAATGATACGTGGAAAGACATTTGTTTTGCGAGCTGTGAAAAATCTTTTGCGTAAGAGAGAATTCAAGAAATGGTAATAACAATTGACGAGAGAATATTCGTTTGACATAATTGGTTGTACGGTGAAGTTTATATTATGAATTTTTCGGCGAACCGATAAATAAAAAGGATTCGTATGGAATTTAATTAATAGCGGTGTGGATATAGAGTAGCGGTTATATTGGTATTGCCTTTATTTCGGTGGACATTGAAATATTCAAAAGATATTTTAGTAGAAGTATATGTCTTACAATCAATTAAAAAAAATTCATAATAGAATACATATCGTATAAGTAACAATCGCTATACTCAGAATATTGGAAAAAAAACTTTGAAAGTAAGACGAAATATATTCTAATATATCGTACATCCTCTCATCCCAGCCCGAAATAAAGAAATCCCTTATACCCCCTAACGATCATCAATCCTATCCGATCAATTAACTGTTCCTCGTCACGCTACATACATATCCTCAATTACAACCCACCAATAAAGAATTAACCTAATCCCTTTGCCAGCCATCACACATTCTTAACTCCACCATCTCCAATCTTTTTTTTGTTACCCTTCTTCATCTTTCCACTCTTCCATGTCACGCTCTCTTCAACCTTTTCTCCGCTATACTACGCGGATCAGAGATCGTACCGATAGCCCTTTCAATTTGTCATACTTCTCAGTACAACCTCGCCAGCTCTCGCACGTGTATACACACACACATATATATATACATGTACGTGCGCGCGTGAAAGTTGGCGCGTTCGCGAAACTACGTTCACGCGTGCCCGTCCGTTTGACGACCCGTAAAACTTTTTACAATTTTTCGACGCGAAATACAGCCGATGCAGGTGACAGACTTGCTCTCTTGCTTGGTTGTGTGTATGTATATATATATAGCACTGGACGGTTTTACGCGCTCGCGAGAGAGAGAGGGGCGGAAAAGAGAGCAATTGCTCTTTCGAGGGCTTTTTCCACTTCGAGTTCGCTAGTAGTCGTGTCCCTCTTTTTTTTCAATTCTCTCGCTCTCTCTCTCTCCTTTTACGTTTTATTGCGTTAATTCTTTTTGCTGTTTGCCCGCTGTTTTTTCTTTCTTTTGCTGATTAGCCACTGACGTTTGTTTACAGTTTTTTTTTCTTGTTTTGGTCGAGGGAATGAGGAAAGTTCGAAGGGTGACCACAAGGATTTTTGGAAATTTCGCCACGCGAGCGAACGCGCGCGTCCTTGGAAGTTTTCCAATATATAAGAGGATTTGGTGAAATCGTGTTAACAAACACGACTTTTATTCGCATTGTAATTTCTATCAATTGTGGAGAAAAAGTAGGTCGCCCGAAGGCTGTTTGAACAAGAAATAGCGGGTGGATTCGTTGAAAATTCAATTAACCAAGTGGAAAATCCAGACTTTTCTCCGTTTTACCTGATTATAAAACGAAAAAATGTATATATAATATACTATAATATGTTAAGTATATTCAACTATTTTATTTACAATTATTAATACCGGCTATATAAAGCAAAAAGTTAAATTAAATCATAAAATAAAACGCTTCGCGCACTTTCAACAGTAGCAGTAGCAGCAGCAGCACGCGGAGATATAAAACACGTTAGCCTTCAAGACATTACACGTTAAACTACGCGTCTTACGGCAACTTTAAAATATGCTCGTAAATCTCCGGACATATTTAAAAGCTCGCGCCGGACATAATCCTCGATGTCTCTTAAAAAAGGTAAAAGTAATTCATATTTTCCTTGCAAGTTATATATGTATATATACATATGTATATACGCCGCGCGCGTTAAACCTTAGCCATCTACAGGCTAGCAATTTTACAGGGCTTTGAATTTACAGCGAGTTTCGTAATTCTTTCTTTTTTTCTCCCCTTTCCTGGCGATAAAAAAATCGCTTTGAACGTCCAGTGTTCGGCATCAAATAAATTTCACAATACGTTTGCAACACGCGCGCATTCGTGCGTTTTCGACTTAATTGTTTTTCTTACGGAAAACTTGCCTCCCAAGTCGTCCAATTAGCACTAGGAGAATAAAACCATGCGAACCTTGCTATAGTTCTGATTAACTTTGTTCATATCTTTTCTGATGTTTGTGACTTCAATGTTACATGAAAAATGTACGTGTTTCTTTAGTCTTTTTTTTTTTGAGGAAATTTTTATTTGACTAATAAATAGTATTGCCGTTTCAAATTTTGTGAGTGACTTATATTACCCGGTATAAAAAAGCAGTAAACCAGCACGATCAGATGTATTTGGATATTATACGGTAAAAAGTTTACCAGTGTCTGCTCTTATCTGAAAATATAGTTACCGGATCAATCGATGTATATATACATATATATATATATATACATGCAACACGAAAGCCCGATACGAACCGTACAAATGACGTTTTTATCTCGGGATCTTCCCATTGTCCGACATAACTTTTGCGCATTTGGCTTGTAATAAATTCCATGCGGCTTTTACAATGGAGCACCCAAAAATTAATAAAAAAAAATATGGCATTAATTCCATTTTATTCATAATAATTTTGGATGAAAATTGGATTATTGCATTAATTTCATTTACGAGATATGTAAGTGCACTAACACACACGGTTTATGGAATATAGTAAATTCAGATAAATGCATAATCTTTCATAATAGGAGTAAACCGTGCCTGATGTCATCGAAATTTCGAATACAAAGTTTATTTATATTCTATAGAATTATATGGTGTTTCTTATAACACTGAATTGAAGAAATATAAGAATCTTTAATAATTGTATTTTTGAATACAATTTGACGAAAAAAAAACATTCCAAATCGTACAAGGGCAAAATTATGTCCTTCTTCCTTCCGGTGCAAACGGCATCCTAAATGCAAGCGAAGTGGAACTTCAACTGAAGTTCACAAACTGTTGGTATTTGGTGTAACTAACTCCTCATAAGTAGTCTTCAAAGCAGTCTTCAAAGCAATCCCGCGAGTTCCTGTGCACGAAGTCATCCTGTTAGATGGTTGTTATAGAGATTCGCAGTTATTGCTCACCTAGCGGTAAAGAAGTTCATTGTGTGTAAGTGATAGTTATATTAATAAATGGATTTTTTTTATCGGTCGGCATATTCAGATTTTTTTTTACCGACAGAAAAAGTATTTTTTTAACTATTCGTATAGTAAATACAAATATTTACCCGATTTTTCACTGACAAAATTCATAAAAATAAAGTTTATTATTATTTTTGTGGAAAGAAACAGAAAAAAAATATATTCATTTTTGCATCGAACAATACATTTTTATTAATTTATGAATTTTTGGCTTGACATGCGAACATATATCATGCCGTTGTTCATTATTTCAATTTTACATGAAGTTTAACGATGAAAAAATTTCAAAATCTGTAAACCAGTATATAAACATCAATAGATTATAATAGTTACACACATTTCTATATATTAACAACAAAATAAACAAAAGAAGACACACAACAAATGAAATAAACTTTACGTCACCATCGTTTTCAGTCACCATACAACTCACCAACCTTATTATCCCCTTACACACATACACACACTCATACACAACACGCGACCTCCACTCTTCAGAAACAATTTCCACACAAGCTAGAAGGCAGCTGTTAAGAATCAACTACCTCCTTCCCTCTCTCCATATAATTCAGCTTGATGCGCGCAGGTTACACCCGAGCTTGTAAAACCCAGCGTATAAACTTGGCGAAGCGTTATCAAGCGAGTGTGCACGACATTGTCTCTCTCTCTCTCATTCTCTTCCTTCCACTGCGCAGCAACAGCAGCGACGACGTCCACTGATCGATTTTAATTAACTCTTCGAGAGAGTTTATTCTTCAACGTGGGAAGCTTGTCTTTGGCGTTTCGCGTTCAGCCCAGTGGGTAGCAGCTATAGGCTATATATATACACTCTTTTTTTGCACTTTTCCTCTTTCTCTCAATTTGCTAATTAAAGAAGAGCGAGGAGGAGAGTTTTGTCTTTGTGAGGTGAAGACGGACGATAGGATTGATGCTTTTGAGAGAAAGAGACGTGGGATGCCGACGGCTTGGATCCTCGGGAAGTAAGTGATCTTGTAATGAAAAGGAAGATTTTCGTAGGCGTCTTTTAGGAATATTAGTTTGACGGCGAACTTTTACCCTGAATTTTCATACAAGATTTTTTTTTAATTAGGTTTTTTCGAGGTGAGCTGATTGTTTATACACGGTTCTGGAAATAATAATTACTTAATCTTTTAATTTTTTCTTTTTTTAACGAACAAAAATAACAGTTACCTTTGATTAATGGGTTTATAGCAGCCATATATAATATCACTAACGCAGTTTCACTAATTTGTCAAGCTCATTCATCATAATAAATATAATTCAAATAACATATATATTACAACGATTTGTTTATCAAAATACCCAAAAAATATCGTTGCTTACTGGTATTTTTCCATCATTTACACATACACACAACGCTAGCGATATCAAAACATCGCGTCCCTAAACACGCGATTCTTTGACAAATATCTCAGCAAGCAGCCAGTAGCAGCAGAAACCCTGATAACGACATTCCCTTCCTACACCTTTTATATATATACCTTCGTGTTCCATTACAAAACAAACACGAGTCATGCACTTCCCCTTCCTCCTCCCACTGAAAACACACAGTCAAGCTAAAAGCCTCTCTCTCTTTCTCTCCCACCTGCACTCGCGCAAGCAGCAGCAGCAAAGAGCCTCCCACTGCTGATCTCAGCACACGTTCCCTCGCGTACATCGGGCGAGGGGTCGAGGGAGACTTTTCCTTCCTCTATACTACTCGGCGTTTCATCCTCCTCTCCCCTTTTCCCTCCTCCTTGCTCTGAAACAAAACTGTACGCTCTCTCACCCTCTCGTGTTCGCGAATGCCAGGGCACGAGTTCTGATCGCAATTAGGTCACCCGCTGCGGACATGCATTTTCGAAAGGCTTCGATTGGCCCTCCGAGAGGTAAGAGGGGAAGGAAAATTCTCGCGCGTCGTCGTCGTTGTCGTTCGGGTGCTATTCGTATTCAGCGTCACGGCCAAGCCCGCGTTGAAACTTTCGCCTGTGTCGTAATTGAGCGAACACAATCGTGCATTGGGATTGCGCGTTGTCGTGTATATATAGTACAGTGTTTACGGCACGAACTGTCGTGGGTTTGATTATATATATGGTAGTGTGGGTGGACGGAGTTACAAGCGAGAATCGTTGAGGTTCTTTTTTTTCTTTTTAGATGTATATAAGCGAAGTATAGCGGGTTTTGTTCGAAGGGGGGTGAGGATTTTTATTACAGATCTGGGTTCCGGTGCGACGGTTGATATAATTACGAGGGATTATGAAGAACAGAATAATTTAAGTAAGAGGTGAGCTTGAATATCGTGGTTATGTCGAATGCAGTGAACATAAAGTTTTGTTTAATTTAACATTTTATTTTAAAAATCACATAGCTGTATCTAAAATGATTGAAAACACTACTTTAATCTGGTAAAACAATATGTTACCATTTATAATACATACATTAGTAATGCAATCAATCAACCACGTAATTTCCGCTACTTCAAGTTTCTTCATAAGAATCTTCAAAATTAAAATACATTCTACACCCCTCAAAAATTCTCACCCCAACCATCCCAAAAAAAAACAACACACCCCAATCGTCCTTTTTCACCGTCCCCGTCCTTCCTTTTCCTCGTTTTTTTTTCTCCTTCGCCAATACTAAAACGTAGCAGAGGAAAATTACGCTCGAGCAGCGAATAGCATTAAGTGGACCCAGGTTCGCTTGATGGATGACCTTAATTTCGTTGTGATTATACCATCGGCGGAATTCGCATGAAAATCGCTCGCTATAGCACAGCTCAGCTCGCTTCTTTCATTGTCCCCCCACCTCACGTTCCTACGGCCCGTAATTGCGTGACTCGCGCGTTCGCTCGACGCTTGGAAGGTGGTGGTTATATGTTGGCAACAATAGCTGGGGAATTTTAGGAGGAAGGGAGAAAGATGGGCGATTTTTGGGGGGAGGGTGGAAGGTGTGTGGTGTCAGGGTGGAAAGATTAGAGTGTTATGTATGTGGAGGTCGTAGGTGTAGGCTTTTTGGAATAATAAAAGGAAATAATGTAGGTCGACAGCAAAAATAGTGAAAAATTTACGATAACTTTGTTGTTTATTTCGTAGAAGATTTAATGCTTTTCAATATTCTATTTTAGTGAATAATATAGTTATATAGAATAGCTTTTAATCTGATTGACGGAATTCTAAAGTAAAAGTGAACGTACACGCAAAGAAATGGTCCATTAGCGGCTGAAGGAAAATCCTTTTGTGAAAATCCTCTTGAAGCAAAATGATTATCGATTGGAATCAAACATATGACTCTTGAGGCAAAAAATTAATTATTTGCATTAAGATTATATTTTTCTTGCCCCAAATCAGTTAATCCTTCTGAAATATATATTTTTTCACGCTCCTTGTCAAAAGCTTAGTTAGTCGTGCGGTTAAGGTACCGGCTTCGCGATCGAAAGGTCGAGGGTTCGATTCCCCAGCCATTACGACTACCCACCAAAACATTTTTTCATCGGTTTCTTCACAAACAATCACCATCAATATTAATTACAATTATTTAAAAAAAATAAAAAAATAGAAATAATTATGAAGTAAAATTTAAAATAAATAAAGTATAAAATAAATAAAATTAATAAAAGTAAAATTTTCTTTATTTAAATGAAAAATATGTATAAACTTTTTTCCGTGAGGTTTCTTCTTCACACAAAACGATTTTAGAGAGATTTTTTCTATCGGTCACCTAGACTTTCTATTTGCAAGAGGAGGAATCTTCTTCGTACAAGAATAATTTGCCAGCCAAGGATTTACCTTTTCAAGCAAAAGGAAAGAATTTTGACACCCAAATCAAGATTATTTCGCTCTTGGAGCAAAAGGATTCCATTTGCCTCAAGTAGATCTTTCTCTGCGTGTACAGTAGTATTTTATATATGTTCAAAAGACATCAAGATAAATTGTGAATCAGATTACTAATTAATAATTATTTTAGTTTTTTCTCTTATTTTTTAATTATCTCATATAATAAATCATAATAATAAATCTGTATTTATCACTTAACAATGTATACATAGTATATATTCTGAATTAATCTCATCTACGTCGAGTGTATACGATTCATTATCAAACAACAGTACCATAATTAAACGAAATAATAACAAACATTCTTGGAAGCCAGATACTTTTCATAAAATCCTAACAATAATTTTTTTCGCAGGAAATATAAATTCACATTATATTGAAAAAAAAACCAATTGAATAACATATAAAACAAAATAAAAAAGAACAATAAAGTCTCATACAATCATTCTAATATTCATTCCAATAATTCATGTTTTCCAACTCCAAAACAATCGATTTCCCCCAAAAAACAATCAAACCCCCACAAAGCCCTAGCAAACCAATATAACCTCCCTTCGCTTTCACCCCTCGTCCCTTCATAACCTAATGAACATCATCTCCTTTTAATTACACCGGAATCTCCGTATAAATCCACTCGCCATTAAACCTTACCTTCTCCTCCTTCTCTCTCTCTCTTTTCCCTCCCTTCTATATAAGAGAACAGCTTTCACCAACGCCGCGTGCGCTTGCGCCTGTACGTGCACCGACTGCGTAAGGCAAAAACGCCTCGTGCGCGCGCGCGTTTCTTAACGCGCGACTACACGCGCGCAACAAAAAGCGACGGTAGACGTGAGTCGACTGCCACCACTGGAGTTGGGATATTTTTCCACCGTTACCCTAACATCGAAAAGTTCGCACTCTGCGTACAGCAGATTCTATACAGAGGGGGAGATTTTTTAGGAAACGGGGATATGGTGGAGAAGTCGAATAGCAGGACGATTGGCAGGTTATTTGGGGGTTTGTCGATGTTCGAATGATGATAATAATGGAAATATTTGCTGGTTTTTTGTTTTGTTTTTAATTAGAACGTTGTTGAAAATGAATTTTTACGTATTTTTTTTATGGTACCATTGCGTGTAGTACATGTATCGATAGTAATCAACGTCAGAGTATATAACTGCGTGTCTGATGGCAAAGTACAGATAAATATTTACAGTGGTATTTGTATCATTGGCAGAAGCTAGGGGATTCGACGTGAACCCTTCGGATTACCGATCGTAGTAGCTATACCAATCAGCTGCAACAGCTTTGCATGGACATCGATTGGTGATGAATAATCGAATAAAAGAGAAAATTGTAAAGGGAATCTTATTCCAGCTTTCAATCAGACATTCTTTACTGCTCAATCTGTATAATACGTGTCAAAAGACACATGTGAAGGATAGTAAGGATTGTGCTATTTAAGTAAAAAAAATTATAAAATAATAGAAATTTATATTATATATTGTAGTTATATATTTTTATAAAAAAGAGAAAATACGAATTTTCAGGATTTTTCTTGGTTCAAAACTCATATATTTCGCTGAGGTTTTGCTGTCGTCCGATAAATTTTTAATCTCGTAAATATGGGCATCAAGCAAACATAGTTTATTTTACATATAATATACCGTGACTGACCTACTTTTAACTATTTCGCCTATAGCAAATAGTTAACATTCTTCGTCCACAAAATTTCCTAACTTCAGAAACACCATCGTTCACTATCAAAATCCATATATTCACCGTAAACCGTCGTATACTTCGAATTCTCCGTCGTACCACTCATTTTCTTCTCTCCCCCTTACCTCGAAAATCCAATCAAGCCAACCTACTACTACTACTACTACTTAACCGACGAATCCATTCTACTCCCTCTCTTCTCTTAACGGAGGAAATCGTTCACCGACGACTTAACGAACGCCTCTTCCGGTACGCTCTCATTGAAAATCGAATCGGAACATGTATGACGAATCGTTCGAGTTTACACACTTGGCGTGATTAAAAGCGGGTCGTTTTTCAGTTCAGCAAAGCGCAAGCGCAAGCGCGCGCGAACGCTGTATTTCATTCGGTTGCGCTGCGAGGTTGGCACTTATGCGATAGATTTTTCCTGCCGACACGGGATTGCGAACGGCTGCGTACTACTGCTGCTTTTTTTTTTTTTTGATCAAGCGAAGTTCGAAAAGTGAGATTTAGGTGACGTGGTAGGTAGGGGGACTACTGCAGCACCGATTGGTTCTAATGGCTGTTCGACGAATAATCGACGCACTTTCTCGAAGTAGGTGAGAAATTTTTTGAGGAATTTGGGAAGGGAAATAACGGTTTATGCGATGTCTATGATTTTTAATTAAGATGACTTCTGTGTTCGAAAAAATCATTCTTTAAAAGCTAATTTTATTGATTTGTATTTTTATCAATTTATATAGATCTGGTTGGATATTTTATTGATAAAACTAATACTCTTGAAGAATATATTGTCTCATATAAATATTAAGACTTAAATTGTAAAATGCATTACTGATAAGTCAAAATTTTTTTCTGATTTATTATGAATAGCAGTAATGACAAAGCCTTAAATTAATAAGTTTTAAATTCGACTGTAAGATTGTACTTATAAAACTACTGATTTACACTAACTAAACTTTATTTGAGTGTAGGCCATCGTAACGTGCAATATTACGCAATCGATAAAAACTTAATAATGCGAATTTCGATCAAACGCATCAACAATACCGTCTCTTCAAGCTCAAACAGGCATAATATATCTGGCTTCTATTAAACACTCAAAATCAATGTCAGTTTTGTTAATACAGTGCATTTTAACGACGTTTTGACGAGCATGCATTCATGATTTTCATTATATTATAACGGCTTTGGTATATATACTTTTGTAAACCAGTCGTTATATTGAATTAATTTATTGCCATTAATTTGCTTTTCAATGTGCATTCTAATATCAAGCGTGCCGTAATGCACAGAATAGTGAAGCACTCAACCCACCAATGCATCTCGATGTATATACGTTCCTATTCATTTTTAGTATTAAAAAGAGAAAGAGAGGGGGATATAAACTCTAATGTACAGCAATTAAACAACGCAATTACAATTAGTATTGAAGTGGAATTTATATATCGTATAACTTTTAGTAAAGTAGCATTGAATAGTATTGTTATTATGCAGTATTACTAGCAAATATACATATAACGAAACAACACATATTATCACGTTTAAAAAAGAAAATCTCTATTTAACTATACATCACATATCCTGTACCGTATCTCTACACCTTTACAAAAAAACAGAATCTACAGCATAACCACGATGTCTGATAGCAGACGTGCGAAGTATTTCCGTAATTAAAGTCACAATTACGTTGGCTATGGTGCTCAATTAAAATCTCCCTTCGCACATAGACGTGTACACCACCACAATGTATGTATGTATGTGTTCGCTTTGAGTTGGCCTCATCATATGGCGTGTGCGCATCGGACAAAGCCTGGCGTGCCTGCGGCGATCCGATTGACCAGTGTTTTCGAGCGAAGACGCTTGGATGCCTGGTCAAGGCCCATCGGATTACAATCAGTTGGTATATATGTGCACAGGAATGATGGGAACGGAAAAGTCTGGTTAAGAGGTGATGGAATACGGGTTGTGAATAAGTGCTGAAGAGTTATTTTGATGAATGAAACTGTATGATTAACGCGATATTTTTTTAGTGTTTGGTATAGAAAGAGAAAGTTTTTAAATTATACTGATAAGTGTCGATTGTTGTTAAGCGCGAGGTCGTTTTATTCATTTGACAATAAATATTAGTTAAACCAATAGTATATAAATTAACGTGTTTTATAAGAATGTCATATGGTTATGTCGTCCCTGTTAAAAGTTTATCTTTAGTAGTAAATAATTATATACAATATGGTTAACGATTTTTTTTTGTCCAATACATCAGTTCGGAAATGCAATGTAAATATTAAAAGTATTTAAAACTATCGAACTATTGCATACAATTATTTATTGCAATTCTAACGGTAAAACCTAACTTTTTATCAAAAGCGAGGTATATAGCGATAACGTCCTTAAGTAGAACAAGTCAATGTTCAGGTGACCATAAAATAGCAATAATTACAAAGTATATCTCTTACCCCTCATATTACCCAAAATACTTAAAAAATAAAGTTTAATTACTAAAATTTGCAATTAACCTCAAATCCTAAAAATTCATTCTCACTTTTTCCTACGCACCCATATCAATTCCCTGTTCTCCCTTCGGGTAAAGACCTCGCACTAATTTTACAAGAATCACCGTAGCATACGCAACGCGAGCCGTACGCGTAAAAACCTTCTGCGTACTTTTAACGAACGAATGATTCGCTAGCGGATTGCACGGCCATTGTCCGGCTCGCTAGCGCGCCTCGCTGGCGCGTGAAACAAACAATTAGCGAGGGACGCATCCGCGCGCAATAATATCGACCAGTGCTTTTTCCCTCTCTCTCGCTCTCTCTTCCGCTGGTACATACGGAACTTTTGATTGCGAGAACTGAATCTCTACGCGTAGCGCACGTTTCTTTGTTGTCATCCGGTGCACAGAGCTTTTTCTGCATTGAGTGAATCTAGTTTTCAGCCTTTGTTTGTAATTATTTGCCGGCGAGCCTTGGATTGGGTAAAGTCGAAAGTTTCATTGGTATTGGGTTTGTAAAATCATTTTTATTGGGTTCCCATGTATCTTTTCTGATTATTTTTATTTTAACAT
This sequence comes from Torymus tubicola, assembly GCA_035583055.1. Taxonomy (NCBI): domain Eukaryota; kingdom Metazoa; phylum Arthropoda; class Insecta; order Hymenoptera; family Torymidae; genus Torymus; species Torymus tubicola. The sequence continues at coordinate 23,076 of JAWWEQ010020052.1, forward strand.
TGTTTATTAAAATGTTGTTGCTATATGATTAACGAAATGGCATCGTATTAAAATATTGGTTGATTGATAAACAACGATACGAAACGCGGTGATTTGCATTTAATATAATTCATGAACTATTTCAGCACGTCATATATTGTTCAACTCTAAAATTTTTAAATCTACAAATTTTCTCTAATTTCCATCTTAATTACGTTCCACAGCTCTGATTCTATCAATTCCCCTTGTATTAAAATCCATATCTTTAACGTTGCACATCAATCACACTAAAAATCAACAACATTTCTCCTTCACACAGCGCAATAATCATCCTCTCTGATATTATACTTAAAATTGACCCCTTCCCCATTTTTCCTCCACTCTCTACCTTTTGAATTACACTTTAGTTCCGAACTCTCATACACGTGTGGTTTTTCAATGCGCAACGCAGTGCATATTTTAGAACTGCGGCTATCGCGCGGGGAAATAAATCACACCGCGTGCTCACTGAAGTTTTCATGGAGGTCTGGCGGAATGCACGCGAGCGTATATAAATCGCGAAGTGCTTTCGCGTGTCGCCGCGCGGCGTGCGCATATATATATACAGCCGAGTGGAGTAATTAACCTGTATCGGCTGTTGGTGAGCACACGCAGTAGTGAATATTCGTGTTCGCTGTTGATTCGGTTTTCATATTGTTTTTCAAGCGTGAAGGGATGGATAGAAATTTCAGACTCGTATATATTTATATAGTCTTACTTTAAGCGATATTAAAATTTTGTTGTATATTTTCATATACATTGATGAGAGCTTTACAGTTCATTAGAGCTAAATTTTTTAGACGCATAAGAAATTGGTGTATGTTTTCCAATCTACTCTTTTATATTAAAAAAAAGATAGTCCAGCGATAGTTATATTTGTTTGTAGAAAAAGTATATAATTTCTTCTGTATGACATTTGTAATACACTCTTTTCAATAGAAAACTATGACCATAAAATAATTATATTAGTTAGCTGATTTTCATAACTTTTCCAGAGTATATTTAATACCAGAATTTCAACGATCTACTTTGTGTACTAAAAAAATTCTCTTATTTCAAAACTTGTGAGAAAAAATTAAATTTGCGTAAAGTAAATCCTAAAAGAATAGCGACGAATAAACAATGAAATTATTGTTTACCAAACACCAGATTACCCCTTTCTCATTAAAACAGACCAAAATTTCAATTCGCATTATTCCCATAAAATTATCACTACCAAAATCCAGCAACCCTACACGAACCTCATACCAAGACGCTCACCCTATAAACGAACTCGAAAAACCTGTCGAGCCCGCGAAAACGTTCTAGCAGTGGTAGCAGTGTAGTATAGCCGCGGATTTGATTTCACGCTCGCCGGAGTCCCCGCGAGCCGGAAAACGCATGCAGCACGTGCACTGCGCGCGTGGGCGAAATAACGCGTATAAATCAGGCCGCATGCCACCCCAGAGAAGAGAGAGAGAGAGAGAGCGAACGCGTGCACGCTGGTTTTAATAGTCCTGGGCTCGCGTTCTGCGGCCGGTGGAAACTCGATCGTTTCGACTGGCCGCGTAACTGGGCCGAAGTTCCTTCGTGTTGGCCGCGTATACTCGCCCACGTCCTGCTGGTAATTTCAAATGGAAGGTGAGAGAGAGAGAGAGAGTGGTAGGCTGCGTTTCAAGCTGAACCGGCAAGTGAAAGTTTTTCGATCGACTGGTTAATTGGAGCTGGGTAAATTTGCTAGGTTTTACAAAATTTTTGGAATGTTGGGTGGTTTAAATATATTTGTGGGTACTGTGAACAGCTGGTTATGTTTTTAATGTTGGTAGAATGAAAAATTAAACGGTTTGTAATTGAGAATATTGCAATACCAATATTTCAATGTTTACATAATTTTTAAAATTTTTATAATTTTCTAAGAATTTCATAAATTTTACAATATTACACTATTATTTTTGTTTGGTCTATTCTGTGCAATATTCTTGAAGCTAGTTATTGGATTTCCGGTTTGGCTGTTCTATGGTTTCCCGTCATTTAGTACCGTAGATAACAAGAGAATTCTGTTTATTCATATCGGATAATGGACGGCAATAGTGAAATTCATACAAAGGCCAGCTGTAGTTGGCCAAGCTCAACAAATGCTGGAATAAACTGACAGCACCATGCCAGCATTGACACGGGACAGCGTCAATATCGAGACGATGATAAATAATCGGTTTCATTGAATTATTCATCAATCTGGTAGAGGTTCATTATCAGAATGGGAAGAAGGCAAATTTGTTCAATTGTAAAATATTATATAAATTTTTCAGTAAAATTTAAATTCTTTTCAACTCCTCTTCTGGTACATGAAAAGAAGCGAATTGAAACAATGCCTCATTCTCGAGTTTTTTTTATCTCGAGTTTGGCATAGACTCTGAGCCCTTGTTTATCAGACAGTCAGCAAGTTGTTATTGGCATCAACGGGACCAAGTCACAATGAAAAAAAGGATCTCTCAGCAAGTATCCTTGAGAATTTTTTTCTTTTTTTTCGTTCAGTGCTGCGTAGATACTTTTACGGTCTTGCAAATTGCATCATCAGTGTCTTTTAACCTACTTTCAACTTCTTTTTTGCTGAAACTCTTTTACCTTGAATGTTCTTAATTCAAGTGGAGAACGTCTAGTGCTTTTTCACTTGAGATACAAAATAATAATAGATTTTTTATTTCGTTCTTGAATGTAGCTAAAGGACCAATATATACAACAAAGAAAGATCTTGACAATATTGAATATCCTGTCGAAATCGTATTGTTGTTATTATTGTCTGTTATTAACAATATATGCATTATTCTTAGATAAATAAAATACCATTTAAAATAATAAAAAAATATAATAGTATATTATATTTTATTTGAAATCATATAACAATCTTCAAAGAAAACAAAAATAACTAAAAATTATTACCGCTATGAATCATCATTGTCTACCATGTGACACTGTCTGAAACATCTCTATATAGCAACATTAAAAATAAAAAAAAAGAGAGAGAAAGGTATACAACTTGTGCTTGAATGCACATTAAAACTTTTCCGTGTTTTTACAGTACAGAACTATGCGCGATAACACGCAGTGGAACCTCCCACACTCACATACACAGAGCTATAGAACACGAGGCCGATTGCCGCCATTACGCAGTTGCTCACTTTCTCTGATTAGATGCCCGACCGGAAGCCCCATAAATTTTGACCGACCGAAACTATCTAACTCATTACCCGCGTTCCGCCGAGGCAGAGAGCGAGCGAGCGAGCGAGTGAGCAGAGAGAGAGAACTACACCGGCGCGCACAGAAGTCAGCGAAAATAAAACAAAAAAAGTTTTCTCGTTTGCCGCGCTGCTACTGCCGGCTCGTATCGAGCAACCTCGCCGTCAGGCTTAACGAGCCTGAGAGAGAGAGAGAGGAAGAGGATGGAGGATATGGCGAACGGATAGAGAGAACGAGAGAGCAAGGGAGAGAGAGAGACATAGACACACACATTGGGGTGAGAGAAACAAGAGACAACAGGAACAAAGATTGAGAAAGCGTACGAGAGAGAGAAAGAGAGAGAGGGAGATAAAGGGGGAAAATGTGTTAGACAGAAAGTCCTCTAATTTGGAGCGTCACCGTTCTCTCCCTCGTCTTTTTTTTTTCTTTCATTGCGCGACGTTACGTAGTTAGGGACTTGAGTGAACGCGCCGCGACGGGGGAGGACGAAAGGAAGAAGAAAAAAAGAAGAGAACGCTTCCGAATCACTTGGCCGTGTAACCGGCCATCCGCTCGATCTCTCGCGCGTCTTTAGGGATATCCCCTAGAGGTAGTGGTATACTAGTCGATCGATCACTTGCTGCGCTCTGGCCATTCAAATTTCACTTCGGCATGGAAGTTTTACTCACGGTGACACGCGCCCACGTATATATACTCGTTCCGTCGGGTGATTTTCGATTGTGATAGCAGCGCCTAGGGAAATGGAAAATCCTGAATAGTGTTTTTTTTTCTCTTTTTTTCGAGGAGAAGCTCGAAATTAATTCTGTTATCTAGTGTAAGTAAATTCAATAGGAAAAACATTATCGTATTGAATTGAGTGTTGTACAGTTGTTGTTTTTCTTTTTTAAGTTAATGAAAAGTCACGCGTGTTTGGCTTTGTTAGATACGTATATTTACGCAATAGTATTGAAAATCGTGAAAAAGTTAAATATTAATTGAATAAAAACATTCTTTTTTCGACAGCTAGAAATAAAAGAAACTGTTTTCTATTTTATTAACATGTAACTTACTCCTGTATTTATTCTTTCAAAATAAAATATAAAAAATATAGATTTAACTATACCTGAAGCGGAGGCTGTACTAGAAAGCGAAATTGTATTTTAGTTTCCGAATCTTACTCTAGTATACAGTTGAAGATTCGATGAATTATAAATTGGTCTACTAGGACCCTGTTTACGATATTTGTTTTAATCTGAAAAGAATATCCGCTGAATTTTTGCATCAGACCCGCTGTTGGATAATATTATCGAATAATGTATGGTGTTACTCACTTCATAGTGGTATTGGACCGTCCTCTGAATACTAGGATAATCGGCTTATTTTCGTATGTAAATGTGGCGAAGTCTCTCAAAGTAAAACTGTTCATCAGTGTTATCTAGCCATCAATCATTATATATGCTTCCACGTCTTCTTAGTTGTAGCAATGCGTGGCTTAATGTACACCACGAATCCTTAGATGCTGAGATCGGATGTTATTGCACAGAAAGAAAAATATTGTTACAATTAACGAATGATGGTTTTTAAAACTATGCACGATGAAATAATTTACAGTATTTAAATCTCGTGCTATTAATGCAGATAACCCGTTTTGTCAAATTTATATGTCTTAATAGTTATGGAATATGTTAAATAGTTAAGGAATATGATTTTGTTCTTCCGTTTCGCAGGCCAAAGAATGTGACTTAATAGTTAAGTCACCATGACTTTAATATATGAAAACATCTGAAATGAGTGGTTTCTTAACTGTTAATGGATTTCTGTAAATATTAAGTCATATTCATTTATCCATATCCAAATGTCGATTCGTTAATAGTTAACGATATCTCTCTAACCAAAATCTTTTTCGTAAAGAAGAAACCTCACAGAAAAAAGTTTAAACATATTTTTAAATAAAAAAAAATTACTTCTATTAATTTTATTTATTTCAACTTTTATTTCATAATTATTTGTAAAGAAACCGATGAAAAAATGTTTCCGTGGGAAGTCCTCAAGTGCAGTGGCTGGGGAATCGAATTCTCGACCTTTAGATTTGGAAGCAGGTACCTTAACCACACGCCTTACTAAACTTTTGGCAGGGAGCATGAAAAAAAGCAATATGTATTTCAGAAGAATTAACTGATTTAGCGCAAGAAAAATATAATTTTGAAGCAATAATCTTTTGCCTCAAGAGCCATATGTTTGATTCCAAACGATAATCGTTTTATGTCAAGAAGATTTTCACAAAAGGATTTTCCTCTTGTCGCTAATGGCCCATTTTTCTGCGTGCATAATTGCACCTTTCTATTTATCACGATTTATGAAAACGCCAAAATTTATTGTCGTGGTGAAAATTCACTTTATGATTCTTTATACAAAATATAATACAAAATAACCAAACACTAGTACACATATTTTTCTCGTAACGTATTTCAAAATCACGTTGTCGAATATCGTTCGGTATTCTATTCAAGTCAACAATCACACCACGGAGACGAGTACGTCCCGTGAACACTGCAAAAACTTCCCCCTCTCTCTCCCTCTCTCTCTCTCTCTCTCTCTTCATACACAATGTCGCGCAAATACCGCCCGTCACACGCGCACGCGCGCAAAAATTAACGCACGTTCCAAGTCAAATACAATCCTCTCCTCCTCCTTCATCCTCCTCCTCCCATCTCGACAATTTCGTTCTCTATAAAAAAGTTAACAGCATCGTCGGGGTAGAAGGGCAAAAAAAAAATTCAAATAGCCGACTTTAATGGATAACGACATATTTGCCATCCTCTCTCCTCTCCGCACAAAGCTAAAATTTTCTCCGGCCCGCGGGAAAAGTCGCGAACAGTCGGCAAGAGAGAGAGAGAGAGGGAGAGCTGGCAGCTGCTGCTGCTGAATCTTTATTTTCTTTTTTTTTCTACTACTTTTCCTCCTTCTTCAACGTCGCCGTCGTCGTCGTCGTCGTCTCGCGGAGTTTACATTTAAATTTACAATCTTCCGGCGTTCGCGCTTTCGGTAAGTTGATTTGCAGCAACGATGGAGGCGACGGTAGAGATGGGGATAGAGGAAGGGAATGCAAAACGCCAAGAGGTAGAGAGAGAGAGAGATTCGTAAGTGATTTCCGGCTGACTGACTGACTGACTGACGTCAACTGCCGTTATGGCGTGCGCGCACAAACTCGAAGGGAAGAGGTGAGGTGGGCAGACATAAGGATAAGAGTAAAGTGGATGCGCGTGCAGAATGTAGACGTTTGCTTTTTGGAGGTAAAGAGGGAGAGAGAGAGAAAAAGAGAGAGAGGAAAGGTATACTTTGTATACTTTATACGTTGCAAATGTGCATTGAGACGCGATGTGCTTATGTTCAATTGCAGAAGATAAATATGTGTGTATTAAATAGTATAGATGGATTTACAGATATTATACATTTAAAATTGATTATAATATAAATTAAATTATGAAATACTTTAAATAAAAAATGTTTCATAGATTGAGAAGTATATCTGTATTTATCGTGAAAATTTATAAATTATATAATAACAAATATTTAAAAGATGATTTTTTTATCCTATTATTAAATTAAACTTCGAAAATTGAAAGCAAAATTAATTACTGTGTAAAATTTAAATGGAAATTATTAACTAATTTTAATTACAAAATAATTCGTTAGCTTGAAGTTCTCAAGGCAAATCTCCACATTCAAAGCAGTACACATACACAGACGCATATACGTAAAGCAAAGGTCAAGTACAACGTATGCGAGTGAATATTCAAAAGCTCTATCTAACTTGTGCAACTAGCGAAAACCAATTTTTTATGTAACTATTTTTATATTGAAATTAATTTTTGTTGCATGATAAATAAAGAAGCAGAAAAAGTATTGATTGTAAATGAAAAATTCTAACTAGGAGAGGTCACGGCCTCTGGATCACGGATTTTACTCAAACTTTGAGGTATGTTTTTAAATGCTAAAATATGAAGAATGCTAGAATAGTAGACCCTAACGTTTTGATAAACTTGAGTTATCGACAGGTTTAGCTGTATTTGAAAGAAATACTGAAAAAATGCTCTGTTTTATTTATTTATTAGTTAAGCTAGAAAATCCTTATATATAATTGTAAAAAAAAGAAAATAAAAATAGAGATTACAAGTTTGACGTTGCTTT
>JAWWEQ010020083.1:0-30450 GCA_035583055.1 Torymus tubicola
ATATACGAAACGAGAGGTGGGGATGGGGAAAAGTGCTTTGAAAATTTTTAAATTTCCTCGGTTCTCACTGCATCCTAATTTTTTTTCATCGATTTCCGCTCGACCATGCGTGCGTGTGTACACGCCAGGAAGTGTCTGTGGAATATTTCATCGAGGGAAAGGGAGAGAGAAAAAAGGGAAAAGTATATATATATATAGGAGTGATGGAAAATTAATATCGCGTTTGTATATAAAGGAAGGACGAAAAGTTTATTCTGTGTGATAGTACACAGATTTTTAATGATGCACTTTATACTATATACGCGTAAACGAGATATCGCTTTGGTTGTGGAACAGAATTTTTGAGGTTCTTTTTTAAATGGTTGAGGTTCCTTTTATACTGTATACATATGTTTATGTGCATGAACGTTGATAATTTGATATTCTCTTCAGATGATTTAATTAATATTAATAATTACTAGATTATAGGCAACGAAGATTTTCTACTTTATGCGCATAATAAGATTCATTATACAGATGCGATTTATTTGCGCAGTTTGCGTAAAGCTTTCCGCGGGAGTTTAGAATAATTATACGATTCAATAATCCGCAGGTCGTATCTTAAACTCGCCACCAACGATAATAATTTCTATATTCTTCGTCAACTCGCAGCTCACCTCATAGTATATACATTATTCATATATGAATTTTCCAAAGCATAACTCATCCACCCACTTTACATTAATCCGACCGAACTTATACTATTTTTCATTAACCATCATACAAAAAGTATATCCCACCCTTACCTCATCTATCTAATTACAACCACACCATTCACCCCCTAATTCTACATATTCATCACATCCGTATATATTATACCAAACCTCTGCTTCTGTTACATCTGTTTTTCTCTCTCTCTCACACGTATTTTGTATCCCTCGTCCATCTATAACTCCGCGCACACCCCCATCCGCAATCACGTGCACTACTTCACTTAATCGTCGTCCTCCTCTCCCGCTCGTCGTCGTTCCTCCCTCCAAAAAAGCGCTTCAACGCACGAAATCCCTGAAAATTAAAACAAATTGCACCATCCTCTTCATTATCTCTCGTCCTCGTTCTTTCACATATATATATGTATACGTACATACACACAGAAACTCACGCGTATACGTTCGTCCTTTTTCAGGCTATACATTTTATTTTCCCAAAAACAAAAGTATCTCTCGAAGCGTAAAAAAACGTCCAACAAACCGCGCGTGTGTCGATATATATGTATATAGGAGACAGGTATAGAATGTATGGATCGACCGATTATATTCCCAGCTCAATGCGGCGCGATCAACACGCGTCGGGATTAACGCGTTATGCACGGTTTTATATATATATATAGAATACATATATTTATTCGCTTTTTTTTCTCACCACCTCTATATACGTATCCGCGCGAACTTGATATTTGTTTGGATTTCGCGCGAAGAGCGCGTATATATAACGCCGAGAGATTAACGCTTTTTTTCAGTCAAATATTTGCCCACCTCACGTCGCGGGTGTATATATGTATATATGAGGGAATCTAGAAAAATTTTACATTTATCGTAGTCGTAAAATAGGTCAATTTTTATTTTCTTTTATTAAAGCATATGTTTCCAACGCGTGTTTTTTTCTTCTTTCTTATATACGTTACAAAGTATACTAAAAAAATCGTGTAGAATTAAAGCTAAATCATCATCTTGAAATTTTTTTTTTAACTTTGCATCGAACAATTCAAGGCTAACTGACTGAGGAAAATTTTAACTTTGAAAAAAAAGTGACATAAATACGTTTTCAATTACAATTCAACAAAAACGTGGCATCGAAACAAAATTTTGACGAGGTTTGAGCTCATACAGTAAACGTAACATTTTCCTGGATTTCCCCATATACATATATACCTTTTTTTTTTAATCTTTTGTATATGACGGACGGATGTATATATTGAATGGAGAGTGGCGTTTCATATATACATATATATATATTTTTGCCGGCCACGACCGGCTATCCTTTTTTTTTTCTTTATCATTGTTTTTACGCTTACTTGCGCATCGCACGCGTTTGGCTGTTGCGCGTTTTTTTCAGCATGAGCGTTGATCGGTGGTATAACCGCGTGTGTTTTTGTCCGTAGAGGCGTTTTATTGACAGCTTGACGTGTGTGTGCGTGTAGGATACGGAGGGGAAAAAAGCGAAAAACCACTGCAGCCCCGTTACGATAGTCGACCCTTTGATTTTACCGTTGCTGGTATATACAGTTTATGCAGAGTTTATATATTCGTGATTTTACATGTGTGTATATACGTGGATGCAAAGGTTTTCATGTTTACGAATCGGATATGGGCGCTGACGCTTTGAAATAATATATTGGAAAAGGTGGGTTTCTTGCGAGTACGTGAGAGAGGTAGAGGAAAAGTTTTTTATTATTTAATATTAGTCTTTAAAATTGTGGTTCGTTTAATTTATCAAATATTCATCATTTTTTTTGTGATTTTTACACAACTCATTTGTGTTCAAATTTAATTTTTTTCTTGTAATGGTTGTTTTATAAGTCGATATAGAACAAGTTAATCATCAGTAACTATTTTTCGTTCATTTTTTTCTATTCAAATCTTACGAAAAATAATTGGTTAAAAGTTTAAGTTGATAAATCAAGTACACTCTGAAAAAATCCGAGATTCGAAAATTTTGATATACATATAGAAGCAATAAATGTGCCAAATCTATCGCGTGACAATAAAATTTCAATGAGTGTAATAAATGGTTAAAAGTTGATAAGTAAAAGATCTTTTGAGAAATTAATTTATGAAATATAAATTCGGTTTTCTTAATAACAAATGGCAAAGTGAAGATAATTTAAATATTAAAACAATGTAACCAATTTAAATCCAATTTAAGAAAAGTTCATTAAGTATATTAAGTAATAATAGTTGTAAGATATAAAAAAAAATAACGAAAAGTTCAAAATCGTTTTTTGGTTACAAAAAAAATCGATTAAAACTGAAAACCATCAGGAAGCAATAAAAAGTGTACGTTTAAAACCGCATACAACATTATCGATAATTCCTGTGTTCTGAAATTTTTTCGTTTATTGTATAATATATTATATAACATATACAAAAACATTTCAAAGAATAACACACTTATACAACAGAACGATATAAAACGTAAAATTAATTTTGCAACTTATATCAATTAACACGTCGCCATCGCTCACACTATATATATATATATAACAGCAATTAGCGAACGTTTAAGGAGTAAAACTATATATACAGTCGAGAGTTTAAACGGTCTATCGCAGAGAACAAAGACGAGATCCTTTTCAAGTAAAGTTTCTAATTAATTCCTTTATATCGAAACACGCCTCTCCAGTTTACGCTGACTATGACAATGGCATTGTTAATTTACCCCTGCCTCGTACAAATACATATATATACATACAAATAATTGCCACGTACAACAATTTATATTTATATATCCATCGCGAATATACGTATAATTTACTATACAAGATAAAATAAAATTATTGAGATTTCATATTCACATATTAACTAAATTGAACAATACCACATTGCCTCATTCAACGAAGCATACATATATTTATTATTTCCTTATATATATACACTCACTTTATAAATTATCAGCGCGGATATATAAATATTTCACCAGTTATTATCGTTCATAATTAATACGACGTGTGTATATATATATAATAAATACGAAAAAAATGAGAACAGCATGATATATAGAAAATCCACGCCATTTATACATATACATATATATAATTCATCGAAGCAGATATACACACACATATATATATATATATGTACAGAACAGTGAATATTCGACATGCAGTACACGCGCGTATCGAACACCGAAATATAACCGTGAAACCTCCTCCCTCCTCACTTTCAAAATCAAAACTATCCCCTTTCCGCACGCGTGCGCTCGCACTCTATATACCTATACTGCATATTACGCACACTCGTCATGTATATACACGTGCACGACCTGCGGCAACATTCAATCCATCTATCCGCATATAGATATATATACATATATATAGCACGTGGTAGTTGTAGGTGACACGCGCGCGTATATATATATATATACACCGTGGGAGGACACGACGGTTTACGGAAAATTCATCACTCCTAGCGTACCCCATACAACCCCGTGTTTTATTACTATATGTATCTATGTACATGACGTATATATGTCTATGCTGCTACACGTGTATACGCGTTATACATCCGGCAATCCGATATTAATTCACTCTCTATCTCTATATCTATCTCTCTCTCTCTTTCGGTACACGCGCATCTATCTCCATTTCGGTGGTGAAAGCAATTTGCTAAAGAGTGCGGATGCGTGAAGGCGGCCCTCGGTGATTCTTATAGCGCAACGCAACGATAAATAATACCGTGATGGACGCGGTGTATGGTGTATATAGTTATGTATAGATGGAGTAATTCACATATAAAATTGTCACTAACTTGGCTGAAATAATGACGAAATAAAAAAGAAAATTGAAGCACACCTGACAGAACCGATTTTCTTTATTCTATAACTAATATATATAGATCTCGGAAATGATGTTGAAGACAGGAAATTGGTATAGTATTTTTCAGAAAGCTGCAATTCATGTTTGGAGCTCTGAATGCAAAATAAGCGGTTTTCCGTTATTTTCATTAACATGATATGGATATTAAATGATCATAATTTTTATTAACTTTTTCTTTTTTTTTATTGAAAAATGTTGATTCCTTGCAAAGATGTCAAAGTTTAAAGTTGGGCATCGAAAGGGCGACGAACTATGTACGCAGCAGTCGAATAGTCAATTTTAGGGATTAAACACTACATTTTTTGTTCAACTTTGAACTTTCATAACTTTGGAAAGAATCAACATTTTTGAATCTTTAAAAAAGTAAATGAAAGGTCATTTTCTCTGGTTTTATTTTATATCTTTAAATGCTATTCAAGTCTTTTCAAAGTAATTTAATTTGAAAGTATTTATTTTTAAAAAAACCTTAAAAAACAGTTCTCAAAACAGTACATTTTATAGAAGTATAGTACCAGTTATAGAATAAGAAGAATCGATTCTCAGAAGTGTGTATCAACTTTTTTTTCTCTTATTTTTAAACAGGTTATTGACAATTTTCTATGATATTCTACGTATATATACGGAATATATAACGCGAAACGAAAATGCGAAAGTATAATTTTTTGAGGTTTCACATTGGCAAATGACGAATGAAAGAAGAGACGATGGTATCGGATTTCCAATCAATGTAATATAGCCGAAAATGACGTATTCTATGTAAAGAATACTCTGGTATAAAAAGAAATTCGCTGATTAACGAAAAGGAAAATAGCGTCGTATAAATATAGCCAATTAAGCCAATACGTGTTTTCTGAAAATAGTTCAATAAGCTTATACTTATCAATATTTCAGCGAGTTTGAAATTTCAAAGTGAATATGTATAGAAACCATATGTATATTTTTAACGGAACAACGCGAACACGCCTGATGTACCAAACGCTAAACATCGTAAAATAAATTGAACTTCAAATTAAACCACTTCGCTCGTCAAACATCATCAGTTAACTCACCTACCCTCTACTGTGTGTGTGGGTGTGTGTGTGTGTGAATAACGACAAAATAACATCCTACAATAATTAATCGCACACTACTAAAATTCGTATACTATTGAATCGATTGAATATTGTATTCTTTTCTTTTCTCTCGCACCGCACACCCTCTCACACGCAACAACTCATTAAAATTTCAATTCGCACTTCATATCCTCGCCTCTCTTTTCTCTCTCTCTCTCTCTCTCTATACATTCATCAATTCCCATTGCCTAATGGTTAGATTGTTAATCCAATTCATTTTTTAACTGCTTAATGACGACCAACCTAACAACAACAACAACAACGACGACAACGACACTTGAACGTAACAATCGAGGACCAAGGTATAGAGGCTGAAAGTTTTGATTGAACGACCAGTATAGCAAGCGCGTACGTATACCAGTGAAAATAAACCGGTCGTCGTCAAACAACTCATTAGAGGGACAAGCTTTACGCTTCTAGCTCCTAGTGTATATATACATATAGACACGTATATACTAGCCAAACAAATTTTCCTCGCTCGAAAATCCACGGAAAAGTGCACGTGCCTGTACGTGTATGTGTGTGTATGTATGTAGATATATATATATAGATATATATATATATATATATACACTATTGTACCGTTGCAGAGGGTAGCTAGAGCTTTGTCGTCGGTGCGACGCGGTATTCACTATATACGCGCTGAAAAATCGTTAGGTGTATATATATATAGATATATACACTCGCTCTTCTCTATGTATGTGCGTATATATAGTGTCTCGCGAGCGCGACAGTAAGGCCGATTATTCGGTTGCGCGAGCGTAGAATCGACGTTAATGAGGCGCTGCTCCAATCGCGTGTATATATGTATATATATATGTATGTATGTATACACAGACATTAATTTCACTCTTTTTCGCGTTGGTAGATTCTTTTTTAAAATTTTTTTTTTCCACACTCTTTCGCTGCGAATTTCGCGCAATACCGCGCGCTGAGAGTTGTAATATAATTTGGGGTTAATGATACCAACTGCGGTGTTGATATAAGTTTAGACATTATTTTTGTTGTGTGCAGAAACGATAATGTCTCTTATAAATTTTTTAGATTTGTATTAAGTAGATTCGGTTAAAATTGAATTTAGCAGGTATATATATGAAGGGTGGTGAATGAATTGTATATATAATGGTCGCGGAGATTCGCGAGGTATTTTTAAAATATTTATTCGTCGAGCAATCTTGACCTCTACTGAATAGGAAGGAATATAGGAAAAAAAAAGAGATAAAACCCTACGTTGTGCAGAAAGAAATACGATGATATTGTAATTTACGTCGAATTAATATTTCTCGGATTGGAATTTTTTCAGTGTCGATAAATGAAATATGCACGATAAATCTTGAATATTACATGATGGGAAATAAGACCTTGTTTCGGTGAAATCCCTCAATGTTAAATATATATTATATAATGTAATCGCGTAGTTACATTTAACATTTAATATGCAATTGTAATTACACTGTTATATCGGATTTTACCTTGAAAATTACCACTTGCTTTTGTATATTATTCGTAATAATAATTACACTTTACCGTAATTACACCCGTACCAACTCTTCGAATTTTTCTTTTACTCTTTTTTTTTTTAATTCGTTTCCCGCCCCTTTTATCTGGGAATCACATTAGTTCTGAGCAAAATGAGTTCCGCTAGATTCAACTCCGACCATCCATTGTCCTCGGATTCTGCAAGGCTTGCAGGAAAGTATTTAAAGATTATTATCATTATTTTCTATTACATATATATATACACGTAGAGAAGAGGGGAAGGAAAAGCCGAGTTGGAAAATGTACAGTATAAAATCCCGTTCGTGTTACTTAGGAGTTAAAAGTTTAAACTATTTCGGTGCGTGAAAACACGTGTATACAAACAAGTTTTACACTGAGACAAAAACAAATCGTATACATATATAGTATAGTATTATCGTTAACTACACGTATACCCGCTTTATACCCGTAATTTTAATTCGCGCAATTTTCACTCAACATTAAAAGGAAGCCATATATATATTTACATTGATATACGAAATTAAATTTCACGTCGTAGCGACTTTATATATACGCTTTGATTTTACAACGAGCAAACGCAATTTATATATATGGTCAAGTCTCTGTCAAATCGTGAGATCAAAAAAAAGATTTTCTTGAAACTCTCAGAATATATTCTGCTACTCATTCTAGATATCCCTGAATTTGTTTGGATTTTTTTACCCATAGTTTTCTTATACCCATATATAAGAGGTCAAAAGCTGAATTTTAATGATTTTTTTGCATTATTGACCGATTTGACAGAGACTTGGCCATATATATATAAAATATCAAAAAAGTGAAAAACAGACCACACAGCACGTAAACATCACATCGACCATCAAAACACACGCGTATATATATTTACGAAATTTTCAATATTCATTCGCGGGATTAATGAAAACTCTCAACAAACTTTTTTTTCTCGATTTCTCTACATATCCCCCAATTTTTCGACAAAATCCTCGCGTACAGTATATATATACACAATAATACAACACAACGCCACATATATATATACAGCCATTACTCATTCGTTCGCACGTGCGCGCACGTGCGAATTTCGTTTCTATTCATCAATTAATGCGGCTATTAATCACCGCTTATTGGTCGTCAATCATACTACACATCCGTAATGGACGTACATACGAATGCAATTTACATAAACCTAATTACGAAAAGCCCGCGCCGCACCGTCGTTATATATATACCCCAGCATCACGACACTTTGACATTACACAGCGCGCGTATAATGTACACATACACGCGTGTTGTATGTGGTTTTTATCGAGGAAAAATAAAAATCGGTTATAATATCACGCGGTGCGCAGTATTTGTTTGGGAGGCGAATCAAATCGGCGAAAGCAATTAAAATTTTCACGTTTTTATATATATATATATGACGCATGCGGAAGTGAACCGATGTATCCGATTATTTTCACCACACATGGTGTATATATACGTACGTATAGACATGTGTATAACACGTATACAAGTGTATCGAGGTTCGATACACGTATGTGTTTGTGTGTACGAGTTATCGAATAGCTTTTCATTGGCTGTAAAGCAAAATAAATATCGGCCTTGTGTTTACTTTGCGAGAAAGGGAAGAGACTAAGGAGAAAATAAATGAATGTATGTATGAATTTATTCATGAAGAATCGCACGGCCAGCGCTGTTATTGAGTTTAAATTCAATGTGTATTATATATGTGAAAACGAAGTTACGGTTACGGATGCGGTTGGTAAGAAAATTTCTGTTAATATATATATGTAGAAATTAATATATACGTGTAATATATAAAGATTAATTGTATATAAAATATTAAATATGTTATTCTCATATTTTTAGTAAATGCTGGTATATAAACGTGGCGAGCATGTGAGGTATATTTTTATATTGATATAAAAATATTCGGAGCACGCGTAGTTCATCACTTAAATCGAAATAAATTCGTGGTAGTTATACATATATATACTTTTCGGTTACTTCATCTGAGGTAGAGAAAAAATACTCTCATATCCTTTCTCCGTATACAATAAAACATGTCATACAGATGAGAAAAAAGGGTCTCCAATTTACCGTGTCGTGTTTCTTTTTTTTCGCCGAAAGCATATACGCACACACACATATATATATATAGTGCGACTCGTAAAAAAAAAGTTTTGTGGATCATCGGCGTGGCTATATACAGCACCTAAATTTTATGAAAGCATTAAATCACGCTTATGTGCGCGTTGGTAGAGCAAGGAAGAAGGATAAAAAACCAGTAGCGATTCATTAGCGCTATAGTACTTGAAATACCTTCCGGTGTCCGGTGTCGTAAGTCAAAGACAAGTGTAATAGTGGTAGGATTTCTTCTGAATATCCGTTAAAATGATATAATGTGTCTATTAATTTATATATTGGTGAGTATTATGGTAACGTTAGATAAGTATAATAAAAATAAATTGATGTCGAAAGTTTTTGGACGATTTGGATCAGAATATATTTGTTTTGAAAATGTTAAAAGTAATGTATATAAAGTTGAATTAAATTTTTTAAGAATACAAACGTTTAGCTATAACTCATATTATTGTATATCTTTTGTTACTCTATATATGTAAATTTTGTGTTCTTTTTTCATATTTTACTTTCAAAATTATGGTACAATAATTAAGGTAATATACAAAAAAAAGTAATTACTATGGAGTATACATATATTTTCCTTTATTTGTTAAAATTTGTTAAATTTCGTGTACATTAATAGAATAGATATTATTTGTGATTAAATATATATTCAAATAGTATATACTTAAATTCTAGGTATATATAAAGTGCATAAAATAAAGTAACTTTAATATAGTATAAACTCTGTGAAAATCGCTATAAAATTCCAAAACCAATATAGCCAATATTTATCCTCCACACCAATATAATAATATAATAATAATAATAATAATAACATAAAAAAAAATTTTTGCAGCTCTTATTGCAAATTATATAAAGTAACGCGATTGAACAATCTTGCAAATTGACAAAGAATTATAAATCCAGAAATAGTATACAATAAATCAAACGTTTCGTAATTGCAAATTTTATTGCGTGTGTGTAATATTAAAATTTCTCATGAATTATTCCGACATAAATATATTGAAATTGAATCGTATCATTCTGTAGTACTTCAAACCGTTGTTATCTCACTCCGTACAATAATCATTAACATTCAAATGAATTGTTAGCTTAAATTCATGTACAATCGTGATAAAAAAGAAGACATAATAAAGCTTAAACCGTTCGACATTACATTTGCCAATGTTCTTTCGATTCTACAATCATTCTATATATATATTTATATATAGTAAAACAACATATCCGCCGAGCCCTTTCTACATATGTGTGTTCTGTCTATTCTAGACAACATCTCTCTGTGTCTGTCTCTGTCTTACATAAACGGAACAGATCTATCTGTCTTTGTTGGGAACACACAGAACACACAGAACACGCATATGTAGAAAGACCCCAGTAGTACAATCACCGCGCGAAGAGATGGAGAAAAAAAAGTTATGGGAGAATCAACAGAAGAAAAATAACACAAATTCGTTAAAGAATATTGATAATATATATTTTTCAGTAACAAATATTTGTTTAATAAGTTGACAATTATTTATTCAATAAATTGTCTCTTTCTCTCTCTCTCACACACACATACTCTCTCTCACACGCATACGTTTCATTCACTAAGCGAAAATGTACGTTTTCGCATATATTATATATTTATAAGTGTACCTCACTGTCTACATGTATGTATGTATATGTGTGAATGTAAGTATATATATATATGTGTGTGAATGTAAGTGTATATGTGTATGTGTATCAAAGTGTACATAAATGAAATGATTTAGATGTTACTCTGTCGCCCGCGCGCACGCAAGTTGATCTTTTAAAATGGTTGACTACTACCACTACTACTACTACTACAAAAAAGTTGACAGTCTCATTTAACCAATAATGTATTGCGTGCGCGCGCGCTTTCTCTCTCATTCTCTATAGCTCAAAGTTTTTCCACATATATGCCTTTCAGCGGATGGATACGTCGCGTCTGGACGCAAGCGCACGCGCCGATCAACAGACTGCACAGACAAGACATATATTATATATATATAAGCCTAACGAGATCCGCTGTCAGGCAAAATAGCGTCTTAGATTTTTTTTTCACTCAGTCTTTAACAAAATAATGCAACACACTAGTTGCTAATAAGGCATCTTCATTGTCGTTCTTCCTTCTTTCGTACTTCTTTTTTGTTACAATTTGGTTCTATTTTTTTTTTTTCAAACCATTCTTTCTTATTCAGTACAATTTTTTAGAGTTTTTCTTTTCTATCAATCTCACATTTTGCACTTTTAATTTTTACATCTATTTACATTTGTGCAGTATAGTAAAAAAAGAAAATCGTCTGTCTCTCATGGGCACTTGTTTTGGACGACAACGATAACAATTCGTTGCTCTCGCTTTGTACTTTTCACTTTGATATTACAATAATTAATGTGTCTTAATGTCTAGAGTTTTACAACAATGGTGAAGCGAATATAGTTATACATCAGTCGAAGCATTCATGATTCGGTACATGTTTTGTATACATACGTACACATACATATAATATATATATATCATTATGGCCAGCTGTTCGATTCGAGACGTTATATAAATGAAAATCCTTCTTACATCGCTAATTTACAGTATGTGTAAAAATATACTTATAAAAGCGATAAATCATCGTTAGCATCCTTTTTTTTATGTGTACACGTGTATGTTATGTATGTATGTATGTGTCTGTGTGTGTTTTTGTATATGTACGAGGATATATGTATTATATGCGTATATAAGCGTAAGCGAGGATCACAGGTGAAATCTATAAATAAAAATCTGCGGGAGATCAATGATTGCGAATACACTCGCATACGCTTTTTGCTGAATCACATAGTGGTGCAGGTACAACAACAACAACAACGACGATATTTTTACGTCCAACAAAATAATCTCTGTGTATATATATACATATATATGTATTAAATATAGATATATATGCGCGTGTATGTGTACATATATAATAAGATACAAGATATATTTAAAATATTTATCAAGTATATGTTAGGGGATACGCTTATGACCTGAGGTAAGTAGTTACATACAATATTAATATTCTGCACTTTTTCAGTTCTTTTGTTTGCACTAGATGAGTTGATTTGTCTTGTACTCTCCTCTTTGTACTCTTTGTTACTTCTTGAGGTAGTTTACATGGCGTCTAGTTTGTCAAATTTACATGGCGCGATTGACAAGTCGCACGAAAGTTCTATACTTTCGATAGTCATATATAGGCTAATGTATAAATTATTATGATATATGTATATGTTTACGTATAATATGTATTAATAATGAGAACATTTTAGCGACTGTTTACTGAAGTACAGGTAACTGTCTTGTTGATCCGTTACATTTCGGATAATTTATATAAAATGTACCCCGAATCCCTATAACTTAAATACATGTATATATATCTCGTAAAATCAATAATAATAATAGCCGCTCTAACATCTCTTCTATTCCAATCTCTATCGACCTAAATGTCATCATAAACCTAAGAAAGCTTTTGTTTTGCTTTATAGCAACTTCTCCACCATGTTCGTAGTGTACGAGTGAAATATATATATATATATATATTTTTTTTCTATGTATATATATATAAATTTATATATGAAAGGCAACGACAGAAATTAAAAAAGAGAAAATAAAAGATCGATGCTTGGTTATTGTAAATAAAAAGTTTAAACTCTACCTAACTTCTTTATACAAACAACGTATCATGATAATAACGAAAAGTTAGGTAAAATGTATTGCATATAACTCCCGGTCTATCCACACATTATACTTCGGCGCGTTTATTAGCATCGTCAACATCCGAATTTCTTTAAGTCTTCGCCATCCTTTCTAGTCACAACTCTTTAACAATGAATTATCGATAATATGTGATGATAATATAATAATAATAATATAATAAGAAATAATAATTATTATAATAATAAAAGAACTTACAACGGTATATGTTCGGTTGAGATACTAAGTGCCGTGCTACGATTAATCGTATAACAAGACCGACTAAGAATAACTACTCTAAAAAAAAATAAAAAAAAAAAAATAAAAAAAAAAACTATCATATGTCAACTTTGATGTCGCAAGTAATCGCAAGTTAAGAGTAATTTTTATTCGTCATATCATTTTATTCTCGCGCAATATGTAATGTTATATAGCTATAACCCTATAATTATACCCTATAATTATAACCTTACAATTACTTGCGAGATCTCAGTCAGACACGGATTTTTTTTCGATTCTGATAAAACGCCCTAATGTACAGCTCCATGTGGTGACGTTATGTTTTCTATATGTATATATGTGTGTGTGTATGTGTGTTAGGTGTATTCATATTAAAAAGTTGGTTAATTTCTTTTATTTCATCTCAGATTCCATTTATTTTGCCATGAGAATCGTTCAAATGCTTTGTAGAAGGTTAAATAGGCAAGCCTTTTTTCTGTTACTATTAATGATAAATTGAAAATTGAATGTCAAGGATAAAAAAAATTAGTAAAAATGATCACAAATTAATTAGTGAAACGTTTAAAACTAAATTTCACATAAGACAGATGAGTGCCACGCTCGTTTGTCGGTCCAAAAATGTGTTCCAAATCTCGCAACCAATATGTATATATATATGTATATATATGTCAAGTAAAATAAAAAAAATCAAATCCATGTGTATAAATCTAAATTATCATAAAATAAAGTCGATTAAAACAAAACCAAAATGGTTAAAAAGCCACGTCGTGAACAAACAGTTAAAAACAACAAAAAAAAGGGTATAATTGATCTCATCGGATTGCCAGACCGAATTAAAAGTAAAGTTAAGCTGGAAATTAAAAATGAAATGCTCTCGTTTGACGGCGTATCGGGTCGTAGAAAATTTAAACAGAACTGAAAAAAACTGAAATAGCGCGCGCTAACCCATCGTCCCTTTCCACCCCTCGACAGCGCAAAACTCGAGGGACATTTGAACGGAAAAAGTTCCGCGTACTCTCGTATAGTTTCGCTCGAGTACGAAGGGTGAGGCGATGGGGGAGGCTGGTGAATAAAAATAAGCGCGCCAGTTTGACTTAATCAATGGCGAAATAAGCGAATTACCGAAAAAACACGGACTGACGCTTAATCAATCGGCGGTAACGGTAAAACCGCTGTGGTAAAAATAAAAAGAGGAAAAAAAGGGGGGGAGGGGGAGTAGAGAGCAGAGGGATGTTCGATTAAAGTTTGGCTCGATTAAAAGAGGTAAAGTACAGGCGACGTTTTAAATTTAAGAATGTCACTCCCACGGACAGCACGACGAGGAAAAAAATAAAAAAAAGTGGGAGAAGTGGAAGAAGAAGAATAAGAATAAGAAAGGACCGAAGTAGAGATAGAAAACACATTGGCAACGAAGACTTGGACAGTTTTTGGATCGAGGTGCCTTTTCTTCGGTTCTACACAAATATTTTTCTTTTTTTTGTCTCAGTCTCTTTACATAAAAAAAAAACACAAAATTAAAAAATTCGCGGCGCATGCTCAGTCTTGTTCGGTATGTATGCGTTATATGTGATATTGTGATATATATATGCTTGCGATAAGTGTATATCAAAATTTTGATATACACGAGGTAAAAACAAATTATTTAAAAAAAAAGAGTGTCTGTGAAATTTGTATGCGTGCATGCGCCGTACCCGAACTTCTTTTTTAACATTATATCGACAATGTTTGTTGTGCGATCGCGCGCAGTTAGTATATACTCTCTAAAGTTGAATTAGTAAATATACACTAATGATTTGATAAAGAAATTTTAACTAATCTTTAGTGAATTTTTTACTAATTCATCTTTATAGAGTATTTATGTAGGGTACTTGTCTGTAATAGTGTGTGTGTATGTGTGTGTGTGTGTGACCATAAAGTTTTAATAATCTCTGATCATTCGATGGTTGGGTGGACAAAAAAGCGCGTGCATGTTAAAAATAAGAAGATTTTAAAATCTAATAAGTAGCATTTGGATGCTACTTATAAGAATGTATAAAAATCAACGCGCTTTGTTATCAATCCCATCCCGATACATCTGTATCTGTTATAAAATTTGTATTAATTAATAAGTCGCAAGAGTAAAAAATTCAAATCATAATTAAAAAAACAAAAACAAAAAAAAGAACGCGAATGATTTTACAAATCGGCTCTTAAACTCGCTGTTCTCTTTTTCCCTTTTCGCAACAGTCCAGCATCAACGTGGCGTATATCATATACATATTTAAAAAATATGTACCGCACGGTTCTGTATACAGACCCCCTATTATGATTTTTTTAATCCTTCCTTTGCGCGCGATGAATTCCTAGAAGAAAATATTCCTCTGAACAACTATATCTTTCAAGCGTGACCGTTCATCCCTTCATCAGGGTTATCCGATTCTTCCTCTTTTATGTCCACTTGCAAGGGTTGAGGAGAAGGCGGATAAGCGGTATCGTCCATCGCTGCATCATCAGTAGCCTGCTGTTGTTGTCGATTTTGTGGTTCATGATCGTTTGACCTTCTTACGGATAAATCTTCTACCTCATCTTCAGAGCTGGGGCTACGTCTGCTCATGTCCATGACGATATCTTCTGCTTCATGGCTACTACCGCTTGCTGGTGTGTGGTAGATATAGGATGAACTGTCGCTGCTACAGCCAGGCATTGGTTGGCCAGCGGTTGACGTTGACGGCTCTGGTTCTTCATCGGAATTTTGTAGGTGAGATGTGCTAGCGCCATCACCGTACACGTGGCCGTTGGCGCCGCCTTGGTACGGGAATTTAGCACTACTACACTGAGAGGACGAAGAAGATCCCCGACGAGTTGAAGGACCGCGTGATGGTAGTATTCCGGCCTTCTTCAGCTTGTCGTAAAGTGTGCGCGACGGTACGCCAAATTTGCGTGCCGCTTGCAAAGCACTCATCTCCTTGTTTTTAACTGCTTGCATTGCGTCCCAGATATTATCCCGGGTGTATTGCTTATATCTCTTCCATTCTGGCTTGCCACCTTGGCCACCACCACCTCCTGTAGAAATAATGAAGAAAAAATATATAAGTTAGAGTAAAGTTAACGTACACGGATTATTATACAGAGATAAAAATAAATTCTGCTTACGTTTGCCAAAGTTACCACCCCTCGACCTGTTACTCGGAGATGGACGATAACTTGGAGGCGATGGGCGCCTACGGTTGTTACGGTGCCTCAAGTCCTCTTCGTCTAATAGCGGCTCCGACATTTCTCCACTGTTTCTTCTGTCCGAATCATAGATGGGTGGGCTACCAGTAGACCCGAAAGTTGTATCAGGTCCCATAGGCGTACCTTCACCACCTAGGACATTCCTGAGTATCGGTGTATCACGGCATGCCATCATGATTTGCTTCTTTCGGCTGAGTGGTGACGATTCCCCGCTATTCTCATACGAGGAACGATAACCTGTTGGTGGTGATTGGCCAGAAACCGGAACATGAGTAACAGGAAGTCCTGAGAAAGCAGCCCACAAAGGCAGATGTTTAGCAGCGTCAACAGGAGTCTTCCCGTACGGCAGGAACGTTGAAGTTGGTTGCAATGTAAGATTTGCTGAAGGGTTGTAACCATTGTTAAGATGAGCAGTGCTGGTAACAGTTGCCGAGGGATCGATTTCGGTCGATTGGGCATTTGCTGCGGCGGCGGCTGCTACGGCGGCTTCTGCAACTTCTGCCATCGTTGACAAGCCGTTTCTGCTTCTCTTGTCTTCAACCAAACCTTTCACCTATTATGATAAAATTGGCAAAACCAAGAGTCAAATTAGTATATGCTTGGGTAATGTTGTTTTGTACATTGCTGATATTAGAATATTTTTATTGATTGATTGTATACCTTAAGGTAACTTGCTATCCTGAGTAAACTGTGAAGAGAGTCCTGAGCTACATTTACTTCTCCTCTGTACATGTACTCCAGAATAGCCTTCATCTCATAATACTGAACATCACCAAGGATTAAGAAGGGATGATCGTGAGGATTCTTCAATAAGAGGTCCTCAAAGTATGTTGAGCAGGCTGCTAGAACAACCTTGTGACATTTCAGAGTGGCACCATCGGCAACTGCCAATGTGACATCTGTGAATGTTTCTGATGAAAGTAAGTTTTCGCACATATTGATGAAGTTATAGCTATGGTTATTCCAACGCAGACAGTACTGTTGAGGCTGCATGGTTGGTGGATCGTCTGGTTCTGTAAATTAAAAATTTATTATTAGTCATTTTTGTTGTGATTTATATTTAATAAATTGTTAATATAATTAAATAAGGACATCAAGATTTTTATGTGTTTCATTCAACTTATATCACCAAAAGAAAATTCAATTTTTTAAAAATAATCAAACTGCAACTTTTTACTCATTTCTTAATTAATTTTGAGTTAAAACTAGTTAATTATATTATAATTTTAAAAATACAAAATTTTTAATGCTATAAAAATTTATAAAACCAATGGATAAAATTTAAATTTCACATAAAAAAATTTTTATCATAAATTTTATCGTCTAAACAACCCTAACGAACTTTAATCATAAAATAATGTTAAAAAAAGTCCTCTTATCACACTCAACACATCTCGAAACAAACGGCAAACCGATCACCGCGCGCCGAACCGATTTCCGCAGCTCACCCCCTCGAACACAAACCGCGCTCCATAAACTCACACAAAGCCCCTCCGTTCGCTTTCGCCCCCAAACAAGCGCCCCCCCCCCCCCCCCCCCCATATACACACATACACACGATTTCCTCACTAATTAAAGACCGCCTTCACCGTAAACAGCTATAGATATATATCTATATATATATATATATATATATATTGTACACTCGCGCAATTAACCTCCAGGACTATTCGCCTTTGTCAGCGTAGGTATAGGTATTTAGTTGCGGGCGCGTGCGCCGGCATTGGAAATCGAAAAGTCGCCGGGACTGCCGCAAGCACGTGTCTGTCTATCTCTCTCTCTCCTTTTCCTCTTCTCGTGTGTGTATATACAACTGCAAGCAATCACCGCTGGAGCAAAGGAAGAGAAAAAACAAAAGATCTATCAGCACTCTAACTACATATATATATATCTATATATATAACGTATACTGTAACCCTAACGCGCGCGGGTCTATATACCTATATATATACTTCTCTCTATATACTACCGCTCACGCGAGAAACGTTAGAGCGAATAGATATACAAGTACATACACGAGGCGGCAACAGCAGCGAAATACGGCGAAAAACCAGCGGCGACAGCGGCGACGTCGTTGGCCTTGAATTCCCGCGAGCGGACGAACAACAAACACGTGCGCGCCTATACCGCAGAATGTGAGCAAGAGAGACGCAGATAGTATTTTTCGCGCTCGCGATAAAAACAACGTGCGCGCACAAGAGAGGGGCACGCGCGAGGCGGAGGGAGAGTCAGAGCGGGACAATGCGGATATATACTCTGGCGCCCTGCGTATATACATATATATACTACATGGTAAACAAGAGGAGAGTTCGCACACGAGGCGCCAGGCAACTGCGTGTATGTATGTATAGGTATGTTTCATTCACGCGTGTTTGTATATATATAATGGGTGGAGGTTTGGTGGATGGAAGGTCGCGTGTGAGTGCCCGCGTTTTTTTTCTCTCAGTATATAGTATATGTATGTAGCGTGAGGTAGGTTATATTACGCGGAGGCGTATAGGGAGTTATAAGCTTGAGGGAATGAATGAATGAATGGATGTATGAAGACTTTTTTAGGCGTTATCGCGTATGTATTTGTATGCATATGATTTTATATGAATGTATTTCTATGTATATGATAATTGATTGTTAAGGATACCCACCCATAGTTTTATTGTACTGTTTTAGATTGGGGTAAGAGACCGGTATCACTTGTAACTGACCTGCAAATTAAAAAAACGAAATTTTATGTTGATGGGTTGATTTTTGGAGGGAAATATATATATATATATATGGATAGTAGTTTCGGATTGAATAGTCTTATTGAATATTTAATATTTTTATTATTTAATATTTTTTTTAAATGCATTCAAAATGTCAAATCTACAATACCAAAACCCAATGTAACTACAGACACAATTGTTTCTTCGACGTGTAACTCGTATACGTACTTCGCTTAACTTCAAAGCGATTCTCCGATAATACAGAAATCTGTGTTACCGACAGGCCGATATATCCGCATTGTTTTTACAAAATTTCAAACTACGAGATAATATCATTTCGATGTATGCTGTTGCCATTGATCAAAATCAGATCAAAACAATTAAAACTCTTTTGCCATAACCCAAATTCAAACTACAAAACGCATTCTCAGAAATGTCGGTTCGAACAGTGAAATCTGAACACCACACCCAACGAATTCGCAACACCGTTTCCCCATGCCATATATTACTATATACTATACGACACAACCGGAAACTCGCAATCATCATGGCACACACGCACACATATTTATTCAAGAAGTTTTTCTCGCATCACATACACGCACGCACACTTTTCTTTATATGTCGTAACCGATGAAAAATTACCGCACGTGCGTGAGTTGGGCCAAGGCCATACGCGAAGTTCGCTCTTCGCGTCGTTCTTCTTCTTCGTCGTCATCATCATCATCAATGCGAACACACGCGGCCTTTAAAAATAGCCCTCTCTCTTTTCCGCGAGCGCGTGCGCACGATTGATAATTTTCGCCTTGCCCGCGTGTATATAGGCAAGGGAATTGAGAGTCCTTGAGCTTGACACGGGTTTGCGCGTATACGAGTATATCTCCCTCTTTTTCTCTCGCGCACGCGCGCGAATATATATATATACACGTTGTATTCGCTCGTTTTTCGACGTTCTTCCGCGTAAGTATTTGTGGCGAAAAAAAAACAGATATTTTCGCGGCGTCACCGTGTGGCAATGGTGCGGCTTTATTAGATTAGCATAGAACTATATGTCAGTTCTAAATGAGCGCGATCTCCATGTCGCGACCGGCAAGGTCTCGTCGTGCCGTTTTTATTATCTATCCGACGGGTTGATAACGGGTCCCTCCCGTTGGGTCGCAATCTCAATAATATTTACCGTCGTTCTATTTGGCATAGATATATTAAATGGTATGGGCGAAATTTGGTAAATTGGAGCAACGATAATTTTATATATATACGAATCTAGGCGTGTCTATATATATTTATCGGCAAAGATAAACCGGTATTCGCGTTTTATCGCGCGAGTATAGTTCTCTAAGGCTGAACAAAGAAACCTTCGAGAAAGCGCGTGTTTTTCGCCACTACAAACCGATATGTATGACGAGGCCACGTGTTTGCCCAACAGGTCCGCAATCGGATACATATCACCATACACCATTATATGCTATCTACGGATAATGATTACGGAAAATATATATATATATATATGTTTATACCAAACAGGAAATAAGATGCTGCATTCTCAGGGGATGATTATATGCGCTGCCTGTTTATATCCGTATACTTGTCATATTATACATATCGTATATTTTTCATATTATACACATCGTATACGGAAAATTTTCGTACGAATACTGTATATCTATATATAAAAGTATACAGTGCGTGTCTCTCAGTTCGTATATTGAGATAGGTCATGGCACGTGCAGATATACAGTAAGTTCGCTCGACTAGTGGCGCCGCCACGTGTACTGCACATGCACCAGATGCACGCAGCGCGCAAGCCTGCGGCAAAAATCGCAACTATCGTACGTTGCGGATACTATGTATAGAATTCTACCTGCATAGGGTAAAATACCCAATAGATAGACGGTTAAAGCAGACGAAACTCCAGTAGATAGACGACCTTTTAATTAATCATACAACTTACTGTTAATAGGTAGACTGTAATAACAAATTATATTCAGTTTATTTTGAATTCTTCTTCTAAGTAAATTATATAGTTTGGTTAAAAGTTCAAGGTACTTATTAATCACATAATAATTCGTCTATCTACTGGTGACCGTCTATCTATTGGAAAAAGCGCATGCACGTGTTATAGCGACATGCTGTATCATCGTTATTCTTCTCCCGACCTATACCACCATACATTGTGCATGCAAACAGATCCGCGAGTTATTCGTGCAGACGGAGTATACGCATATTGAGATAAGACAACTCGCTCGCCTCTATAACCCACTGACCCAAAAAAAAGCCCCTCCGTCTGAACAAAGAATCAACGCGAAGAACCCGCACGGACTGCAAAACTGTGCTTATATATACGCATACGTCACCGATCCCCCCCCCCTCCCTCCCCACTCTACATACACCCAACCCATATAACGTTCGGGTTCGGCTTCTATTATTGCGCATTCGCACGATGCGTGCGTATATGCTAGTGCTGCTGTTCCTCCTGGCTTGCAGCGGAAAAGCTATACGATCGCGTTCTCTCTCTCTCCCCCCATTTCCGCGCCTATATTCGGCACTCGCACACACACACACTCTCTCGACTTTAATCACATGAGTTCAATGACGCCTGCGGGCCTCGAAAAATGGGCGCAGATATAGAATGTACGCTCTTTCTCTCTCCCTCTCTCTTGCACATACACACGCTCTCGAAAAATGCAGCTCTAGCCATACAACGACAGCTGCGCCCCACCGCCTTTTTCCGTTTCGCTCGTCGCCCATATAGACCCTCTCTTTCTCGCTTACGAAATACGCACACACATTCACACACATACACATGTGTGTGTGTGCAAGTGGAGAGGGGGAGTAGGAGACGAGAGGTTGTGCGCACTTTTTTCCGCAGCGATTTTCCCGAACAGCAAAGCGCGTCGAGCAGCTTTCCCCATAGCCTCGAGGCGAGAATTACGAAACGCGCTATTTTGACAATTTCCGTGAACTGGTGGGGGAGAGAAGTTGCTTTGTTTCGCGGATAATGATGATGACGACACGACGACTATACGGCCATGGAAATTCGTATAATGACTTGAGAATTTTTCTTTTTTTTTTTATTGCATCGTTCGCGATTCTATATATATATATATATAGTGGAGAGGGGGGGGGGGAAGGACTACTATGGCGAATATGGCGAGGACGCCAACTCGCACTTTGGAAAATCGATTAGAGAGCTTTTCTTTGTACCCGCTGCTTTTCCCCCTCTCCCGTCGTGTAAAAACCTCACGTACTGAATTAATTTTGCTACGAAACGTATTTCGGAGTAATTCGCCAAAAAAGAAAACAAAGAAAAACTTTGTCGTTTGCAACAAACGGTTATCAAGTTTGCGACAAACAGTTTGACTCAACCGTATGTATGTATATATCTATATATAATTGTTTTGCACGATTACTTGATAACGAGGGAATACGGGAAACCCCACGACCTAATATCTATACACATTCCACACCGATATATATGCTGAAAATTTGAACCGCGACCTCAAACATATACGCACAATTAGGAAATCCACGGGTTTCGAAATAATAGATACCGAAGCTATTAACAATGGTAATGCGAAAATAATTGCAATTACGTAACTAAATATCGAAGTGAAAGCGTTTTGACTCAAATATCCCTTATCAGTACTTGGCCCTGTTATACACAATTGCAATCCGCATGTTCTCAATTAATCGAGAGAAACGTTGTTCGATTTGCACAAAAAAGAAAACGAAATAAACCACGGGATAACCCCCAATATATACGCGGTCGCGTAAAAACCCAAACGCGCAAAAAGAGCCGCCAGTCGCACGTGCGATTCTAATCGTAAAACGCGCAGAAAGAGAGAGAGAGCGAACACGACAGAGTGAGAAGCGAATATCTATCTATATCTATATACACTTCTATAAACTATACATAGTAGTAGTAGTAGTAGTACGCATGTGCCGCGCAGCTAACAGCCGCGGTCGTATGTATGTACGTAACAGCGCGGTATGTATATATATATATTCGCGAAAACTGAGAGCAAGTGGTGCGAGCACATGACTCGTCAGCCAGCGCTCGCGTTCAAGCGGCAGCGTATATAAGATTCGCGAACTTGTATGTATACGAGTGTTAGTAGTGTTAGTAGTAGTAGTAGTAGTAGTAGTAGTAGTAGTAGTAGTAGTAGTAGTAGTAGTAGTAGTAGTAGTAGCAACAGTAGTAGTGATAGTAGCAACAGTAGTAGTAGTAGTACTATATATATACGAGGAAAACAAACTCACTCGGCTAAAGTTGATGTATATAGATTCCCGCCACGTGCTGTGGCCTCTTCTGCTTCTTCTGTTGATGCTTCTGCGCGTTGTTTTCAACTGCGTTATCTTTACGATAAATTTGCTTTATTTGTGTATCTATATATGTCCTTTTATGTCACGGGGACGATTGTTCGTTAATGTTCATATTATTGTACACTTGACGCGCACAATTATGTCCTTTTTTGAAAAATTTCACAAAAAATATATAATCACCAAAAATCCGAAAAATTCAGTTATAGTCGCGAAAATGTTCTTAATAATTATTATTCGCAATCACTTGTGTATATATATATACATATATACATATATATACTTCGGCAAAATCTTGGTCTGTTCTCTAAGTTTCTTCTCTTTCTTTCTGCTCCAAGGTTCGCCGACTGGAACACAACAACACACCAACGCGACTTTTCCGTCCGCTGTGAGAGAGCGCACTGCGTTTTCTAACCTCGTGCGCTTGTCTCAAAAACCTTCTCGCATATAGTTTCGCTTCTCTCGCTCCTCCCTCTCCCCGTCCCTATACTAGTCCGCCCGCTGCGCGCTCTTTTCCGCTCGACCGTTCATTCGTCTCTCTCTCTCTCTATTTCCCTCTCCCCCTGCCACGTTTTTTTCTCTCTCTCTGTCTCTCTTTAGTGCCGAATTCTCGAAAGCAGGTCGCTATAGCTCGCCGCATCAACAGCAGCAGCGCCGCACGCACTCACGCACATTCTATGCAAGCGAGCAAAAGGAAACCCTCTCTCTCCGTCCCTTTTTATTGCCTGCCTTCTTGCCTATGTCCCATCCTCTTCTATGGCCTTATACACTTTTAAGGTATGGGAAAGACAGAGATGGATACATACACTAAATCTGCAAGGGTGCCAGGCACTTTTCTTAGTCAGTGCGCAGTTTCCTTCGGACTACCATACCGTGCGTGCGTGCGTGCGTGCGTGCGTGCGTGCGTTTAGGGCTACGCCCTATGTATGCGCATGCGGACGTTCCCTTCGCGCGTGCGAATTTTCCCCCGCGATGTTGGTGCTCCTTTGCGCATCCGTGCTATTAATGCGTCCAAACGTTGCGTCTGTGAAGCAGAGGGAGAACGAGAGAGAAAGAGATAGAATACGAGGTCGTTATTGCTATACGAGACCCTGCCGATCTCTTTTCACCCCGCAGGCTTATAGCAGACGAGGGGAGAGAAAGAAAAATTTTTCCTCGTGCGAAAATTTTCCCAACTATAATATGCGTTGTGCCTGTGTGTGACTCATGTGTAGATGGGAGGAGACGCGCAGTTTTGACCTGCGGTTATTTAGACCCTGAGCCTTTTGTGTGTGAACTGTGCATCTGCTATATGTATATACATATAAAGACTCGTGCAAATCTATATACGCATCCAAATATATATATTGTGAATTTTCTCCGGGACAATAATGGTTGTATAATAGAAGAGACCGCTAAATAATAGAGATAAGAATCGAACGCGCGTGTGTGTGCGATATTTCGTCGCGATATGAATATAGTTTATCGCGAATTTTAACATTGAAAAGAAGCTATATAGTGAGACATACGAGTCATCGTTGTGCTTATCGGCTGCTGTTACTGCGCAAACACGCTCGCATGCCAATTTGATTAGACTATTATATAGATTTAACGAATACATTATTATTATTATTGTTAGATTTTTTGGTCGTGACCTTGTACTTGAGAGATATACGACGCGCAAAAAAAAAAAATTCTACACGCGATAAGCTATATTCAATCGACGTGGAAATAACATCATCGCACATTATAATCATCATATAGTCGTAATCGTCGTTGTGTGCAGATTATATATATATATATATATATATATATCCGAATAGAAATCGCGATATACGTCTATATAATTCGCACGCGTAACAATTCGCATTTAACCTTATAAACGCCTGCAATACATCTATAAAACCGTACAACGAAAAAGACACAGAGAGTAAAAAAAAAAAGAGAAACTTTTGCTAAGACGCCGTGGCATTCGCGCTACGCAGTACTGCGCTTGCTATACTATGCGCTCAAAAATATACTAATCGACGAGAAAAAGTCGGCCTACGAAAAAATTTTTCGTCCGCGCGCGCATTATAAGAAAATACAGCAAGCACGTTAGCTTACGCTATATATTCGCTATATATATACAGCAAACATACGTGCGCGCGGATAGTATTTCCCAACGCAAGCCGCGCGACTTCGTTTTCTTCTGCTTCTTCTCTCACACTCCGCAAGCAGCGCATCGACCAATCAGCGCGTTGCGCGCGTCGTCGAAAAATGCGCGTTCTCTCTCTCTCTCCCTCTCTTTTCCCGTCCTTTTTCTCCCCCCTCTCCCTTTGCGCGCACGCAGGAAAAGCCAAGCGCACGCACTTTGCTTTTTCCTATAAAGCATGCGACTATATATATATATAGATACATGCGTATAGACGCCATTTGGCGTATGCATGCGTACACGCGCACGAATTTTCTCTATATATGCATCTACGCGGACGAGGACAATGTGTGGGTGTATAGGATTAACGATTTTTTGTTACCTTTCCGCGGTGATAAATTGGTAGGAAAAACGCGATCGTTATTACTATTACCACCATATACTACGCGTATTTTTCGCCGTTCCCTTTTAACGAATTAAAAATATTCAAGCACAATGTATTCGTGCCGATTCGATAACGATCTCTTCGCGTATATATATATAAATATATATAATAATTTACGTTTAGCAGTCACGACCACCATCGTATATATATAGTACGACTTTTTCGGCACAGAGAGCGTAGAGTACAGCATAGGATGCGAATAACTGTATAAAAGCTATGAGGCGACCTCTTTTTCCTCGTCCGCAAGGTTTTCACTCTGCCTTCGGGGGCTTTCTCTTTGTGTACTACTGCGTTATATACCTGCGCGAGAGAGTTAGCCGAATGCGCTTTTGATGGTGTGTGTATATATACACGCGATGTGGCTACTATAATATATATGCGATATAGAAAATTTTCGAGTGTTTAATAAGTGACACCGATTTACTTTTTCTTTCGGATTTTTGCTCTTTTTGGGTTACGTAATATATATACATACATGGCGATGGTATATATAGCTATTGTAGAGGGTATATATATATTGTGTTATAGTCAAGTACCTGCCGCTGTTGTACATAGGGCCGGTTTACCGTGCATTGTATATAATCCGAACTAATAAGAATCTATTTACGTATATACTATACTAGTTGTACATTTACCTGCGTTATACCATAAAATAAAAGTATATACCGACTTTTATGGTCACTATACTGTCCTCACGCGAAACTCACACGTAATCAAGCTTATAACACTTTCGCAATATATACCCATTGTTCGGCGAATTTTTACCGTATCCAAGTGATGGCGCTGTCGGTCACGACTTGGTCGGAAAATTCCGCACTTACGTTTTCGACATGTTTTCGCAAGAAGTTTGCGAAATTTTCCCCGCGTTATATACTTAACGGTCTCTGTCGTTATATCGCATAGTCATTATATATACGTTATAGAACCCCAAGGTTAAACGTGACATATACAACCGAATTACAGTCGCTTTGATAAATGGAAAATATGACCTCGAAGGTATATGTATATATACATATACGAATTATATGCTGACTATGCTATTATATAGCGAAAAATCCGATGTGGAAATCTGTAATCCGATCGTCTATATACGATCTCTTTATAATTCAACAACAACGTTACCTTGACTCTCGCATACGTATACCCTTTTACAATAACCTTGAAAATAATTTTTGCATAAACAAATTCGTACTGTATAAATTATCCTAATCATACAACCATTATATACCCATATAGCTATACTAACAAAAAAAAAGACGCCCTATAACAAATCCCATGCACCGTGTACCAGCTGCACACTCGCGCGCAGAAACAAAGAGCGAGCTTCTACGCTATTATACATATCCTCTTCTCTCTCTCTCTTAACCAACCAAGACGCTCTCTCTCTCCCTCGCACACCGAAAAAAGACGCCGCTGCTCCCCTTCTCCTTGCATCTAATGCCATTATACATATATATACACGCTAAAGGCGGATGACTACGTTGATGATGATGACGACGGTACGGGAAGGGGGGGAACCCATACGAAAACGCAGACCGCGAGCGAGCGAACGAACGCGATAAACGCGCGAGATAGTGCAGCAAGCAAGCAAGCAAGCGCACACGCTATATAATGCACGCAACGCGCATGCTTTAATGGGGGGGGCCCCGAAAAATCGCGCCTGCTACCACGCCCAAAAAGGAAAAGACTAGTCGGACCAGTTTTTCCGGGGCTTCTCTCTCTCTCTCTCTCTTGATTCCCCCCTTCGTTATATTACCTGCGTGCGGGCTTGACTGGTGGCGTGTGCGTATTATATGAGGGGTTTTTCGTTGGGCAAGGGGGGAGAGAGAGAGAAAGAGAGAAGTGACTTTTTACGAGCGTGGGAGGAAGAGGACGACGGAGAACGCAAACGACTTATATACTATACGCGCGCGCGGTGCTGAATTTTTCGCTCGATCGTCGATGATTTACGAGTTTTTTTTTTTTTTAAGAGAGGGAGGGTTTTTTTTTGGTACTCGGGTCTATATGTACTTCGGTCCGATTTCCGGGGATATAGGTGTATTACTTTAGTTGCAGTTATACTATAGGGATTTTCCGTTCAGCTATCGAGCATATAAAAATATATATATGTAATGTAGGTTGCGCTAGAAAATGGCAAATACGGCCGTGGTTTTTTTCCTTGGCTTAATGAGAGGACGACGCATGTATAAATGCGCATCATATATATGCACGACACCGTGATCACATTATAAGCAACGATGACTAATTTAGCCAAGAATTTTTCGGCGATTAGTGCGTATATTAATGCATTGCTAATTTTCCACTGACCATTTGTCTGTATATATATAGGTGGCTATATAAACGTGCCAGATTAGAGCTTTAGATATATTTATGATATTTTGCTCTCTCATGGCCATATCACACACTCACACACACACACTCATACTGTGCGAGCGTCAATGATGCGTCATTGCTCGTCATGGTATAATCGAACTAGTGTGCGGAAATTAGCAAAATCAAGCGTTCCAACGTATTTTATAATATATATATATAACACAACGAAAATTTTTTTTATACATCTGCGTATGGATAACAGAAAAAACTAACCCATTCGGCAACCCACTCAATCAATTTTCTCTATCTCTCATCCTATAGGCGCATCGTGGGGGCCCTTCTATACACACTCTCTCTCTCACTCGCACATATGCGCGTATATATCCGAACATTATGCACACACACTCGACCATATGTACACCGCGAGTTCTAGACAGATATATACATATACGCATATAGCACGCGTGAGAAAGACACACGCCTATAGGGCTTGTGTGCGTGTGTCGGTTATACTGAAAATCAGCCTATAACGCCGGTCGTTAAAAACTAACTCGTCGTCGTCGTCGTATGCCAGCAACGCATTCGTTCGTTACCATCTCCACGTCGTCCCTCCGAATTGTCTTTAGAGCGAGCGAGTAAGGCTTGAAATTCGATGATTACAGATGGGCGAACTTGACACTTGGGATAGGCTGCCTATATAGAGCTATATAGGCACGATTTTTTTGTACATCACCCGCGCGAGCACGCGAGACCTATGAGAAAAGTCGAGCACCGTGCACTTAAATTTAGTGAAAATTTTTTTTTTTTTCGTTTTTTTTCAGCAGAAAGAAAGGAGGGGGATTTTAGATAGCGGATGTGCATTAGCGCGAGTGAATGTGTGTATATAGAAGGAGAGTCAGCAGCAGCAACAGCGGCAGCGGTGTGTGTATAGAGGCTATAACGGAATTGCTATAATTTTGATTAATTGAGAGAGTGCCGAAAGACTGAGAGAGAGAGAGAGAGAGAGGCGACGTTGTTACGTGTATATATGTATATACGGGGCTTGCTTGAATAATGATGATCGCGTATGTATGTATATGCAGTAGTATGGGTTGCGTAAATTTTTTCGTTAACGACTACTAGAGCTGTTTTTGCGCTATATGTACGTATAGCGTGTCTTTCTTTTTTACATATACCAGATATAAATATTCACAATATTATTTATATACGCGAATAGAAAGAAATATAAGTTAACAATGTACTTTTGAAAAATCGAACACATTTCACAATATACGAGAATTTCGCAGTTCTCGACGCTATAAATATCAGGCGCGTATACATACGCGTGCGAGAACGTGCAAACGCGGAAAAAAAATGGTATGACTCTCTCTCTCTCTCTGTCTGTAGTAGGAGAACCGCAGGATTGTGGTTTGTTGTTTGCTACCGCCAACGCCGCCTCTACTGCGCCAGAATTACTTCTACGGTATATGTGTATGTATGTATGTATGTATATGCACAAGAGAGGCAATTGCAATCTTAATTTAAACGCCTCTGGTACTATACTGCTTCTACCAGGGGTGAGCTTGGTCTAACCGTGGTTTATAATGCCTCTATATATATATATATATGTAAAAATATCTGTATATATGTGTGTGTGTATATTTGCAATTGGTTTAGAATTTATTATGGAAAACCGGTATGGTATAATGTTACCTTCTAATATTAGCGTTTTATTTTTTTGCGTTTTTCGAATGCTATAATATGCATAGTCCTTCAGAAATGACGCCAAAATCAATTATTTATGCATTATATATATATAAAGACCTTTATCCATTACTTTTGGAATCTCGAAATCTTATGCTCAAAGTTGGACGCTTGACGAAAGAAATAATACCTCTCATGTGCGGCCGAACTCTCAAAGTCGGGACTCTAGAAAAGTCTCAGAAATAGATGTATACCAAAATTTAGTCCTGGGACGTCCCAGAAATTACGTCGGGTCCCAGAAATGACAGCAACATACAGGGTGATGTTCCCAAAAATAAGTTAATATAATAATAAATTAATATAT
>JAWWEQ010020094.1:0-30445 GCA_035583055.1 Torymus tubicola
ATTTTTCAGAAAAATCCGTGAGACACGTGCGCACGGTTTTTTAAAAAAGTATTATTCTGACCCATATATATATATATTTTTTTTTCACCGATCCACTCTGCAATGCGCAATTCAATTTTTCCCTCAGTTCAACTTCTCCTCCTCCTGTTCCACGCGGCTGGATGCACGACTCGAGAAAAACGAGTAGTTGAGTGCTTTATTTCAATTCCCAATGATAACTTCGCACTTTAATACACAACATAAGCCATCCATCTACAGAAAAAAAAATCAACCTACTTTTATCGGATTAGTCGCGAACATCACTATATTATATACATACCGCATATAATCTCCAGTTCTGTTTTTTCTTTTTTTTCTCTTGTTTCTTCTTTAATACCGTGTAACAGTGAGTCTCCTACACCACCGAGTTAACTAACGCGCTAATGATATTAATAATAATTCTTGAAGTCTGGAGATGTATGTACGTGAGGAGGAGCAGAGCGCGCGGCAAGAGTTTCCTGGTAACTGCGACGACAGTGACGCCACAGTGATATAGCAGTGTCGTGTAGTCGCTAATTACATGCGGCGCTCAAGTACGCGTTATTACACGCTGGATTGCTTTTGGCAAAAAGGGAGAGCTAGAGCGAAAGAGGGGGGAGGGAAGAGGGGGAAAATGAGAAGCGTTAGCGTGTTCTCTTATAGTTAACGGTTTTTGCACATATTACGCGTTTAGGTAGATACGATCCTCAGCAGCGGTTCCTTGTCACTGTTAAATCACGTGAATTACAGCTGTTTTGTGGGTAAAACTTATACTGAGTGTGGGTGGTTCGTCAGAACGTCATTAAGTCGTCATACGGGTAGAGGGAATAGACAAAGGAAGAACATGATTATTTTGTTGCATTGATTTATTTGATTTGAAAATTGTACTTGGGAGATGTGTTTGGCACATATCTTACTATTATTTTTTTTTCAATTCAAACCTCTTAACTTTGTTAATATTAATAATTTACATAATATTTACACAAAACTCTTTTAAAATCTTTTTCCTCCGTTTTTTTATCTCTAAAAAGATTGTTTATTCCTAAAAAGAATAACAGTTCTATTACGAACTTATACGATACCAAACATTCAAACAAAAAATATCGGTCTTCGAAACCTTTTTGAAATTCGATTTCTGTTTCGTACACCTCCTTTCATCCTGTAATCCAACACCTGATGCTGCTCCAAAAGCTTCACACAAAAACCACACCGCACCGTCATATCCAATTCCACCATCCTCACACCCTATACACCTATATCACTATATCATCTTAAGCTTATCGCACAATCAGGTGAAGGTCAACTCGTCGCATTCTCCCTTTAACCCAAGTAGTAGTCTCTCTCTCTCTCTCTCTCTCTCTCTCTATCTCTCTCACACACATACACACAGACACATACACACGACAACATCTTGTTTTCGCCGAGTCCAATTACAATCGCCTCTTCGTGGACGCCCACGATCATTAGTGTTAAATTTCCACAACAGACGCTCTCTCTTTCTCTTTCTCCTCTCTCTCTCTCTCTCTCTCTCTCTCTTGTGGTCATTTGACAATCGTCGTCGCAGTTGCAATTGTAGAGAGAGAGAGAGAGAGCTCGTTAAGCGCGTGCACCGGACTGCAAGTGTTATAAATTGAAGCCTGCAGCGAGATGCGCGCGGGGGTGCGTACTGTGGGCAATGCAGCGAGAGAGGTAGAGAACGAGTACGATATTGTAAGTGTAGGTTGAGAGCAAAAGGGGGTAGAATGGTGTCCTCCTGGGTTGAATGGAATTTATCGGTGAAGTGGGAAAACGGGAAGTGGATTTAGTCTAATGAGATAGAACTAGGATGATATGGAAATTCATATATACATTTCGTTGGTTATACCACTGTGCTTTTTGGGAGTAGAATTTAACTCTCTTTTCGATATCACTCCTTGTATTACTGCAGTCATGAACATTAATAAATTATAATAACATTATTGCAATGCTTTTTGTAAAATTTTTAATATATTTATAATAATAGATTTGAGAATGAAGTATGAATAATAATTAGAAATAAAAAGTTAAATATTATCCCTAACAAACTTTACTAAGAAAAGAACGTTTCTATTTTCAAATAATTCATTCCTATACATATATAGAGCTAAAAATTACATTTATATGCGTTTCTGTGACACTGCATTTAATGGCACATTAACAATCGCGAGAGCTTGTATTAACATTAGATGGATATACTTGTGTGTTTAGCTAACGATGAGTCTAATGTATACTCTCTATTAAATACATATAAATACGTTGGTTTTGAATAAACAAGATTTAATCATTAAAACGTGCAAATTAATTTCTCTAATTCTTAAAAACATAAAAAGCAATATAACATATAGCTATTTTTTTTTCAATAAAACACAGCAAAATGCACGACATGTCGTTCTAAAACAACAAAACTACATCTGTTCCGACGAAAAGAACAGCAGCGTCATACCAAGCGCACAGATAACCTGGAATGCAATCCATTTAAAAACTTTCCACCTCGCACAAAACGAAAGCAAACGTCATGCGACAGCGGGGAGTTGCCGTTCCCCAGAGGTAAGAAGAAAAACTTCCACGAAGAATGCCCCCCCCCCCGAAACTCTCTAAACAATCCTCTCTCTCTCTCTCTCTCTCTCTCTCTCTCTCTCTCTCTTTTTCTACCACCTCATAGAAAGGACAAAACGTACCAGTCGCCATGAACTTGTGTAATCATCTTCTTTTGATCCCACATACATTCTATAAACACACACACACATATATATATTCTCGCGCTTCGACTTGCGAAAAGATTATTATTTGCTCCACTACACGCGGTTGCTTTAATTAAACTCTAGCCTTTCACACACATACTCCCGCCCTTCTACTGCATCGTTTGTTTTTTTTATATTTGCCCCAGTGTGGTCACGCTAGGGAGCTTCAATTAACGCTTTCTTTGACCTAGTGTTCACCATTTTTATTTATTTTTTTTTTTCACGTAAAGTAGAGGGACGTGAGAAGAGGTAGATGATGGAAATGGGTATATGGTTAATCATTAGCTAACGGTGAATAAATTTCGAGATGCGCTCGGATAGGTTTTCCGTAATTGGTGACAACGAAGATGAAGAGTACGTTTGACGTGTTGTGTCGTCGTCGTTATGAGAGAGAAAGTGATAAAATAGAAGGCTTATATTTGTTGAATGTAATTTTCTGGAATTGTTGGACTTTGAAATGAGAACTGCGCTATTCACAAGTAGAATAGAAGAGTTTCGAGATGAATAAATGACATATGGTGAGGACTAATTTTTTAATAGAAAGCTTGCATTAAAATATTTAAGATTTTCAAATTTTTTAATAGCTTGTACGATCTTTGAAAACTAAAATCTGAACGTATAGCACCCAAATCATGAATCTCATATATATAGTCGTTAAATTATCACTTTATAATCATAACAGAGCACAATATACTCTCTTAGCTTTTGTACATTTTTTTTAATAAAATTGTAAATCATTCCAAAAATCTTTATTATTTTACAACCAAACTATACATGCCCAACCAGCTTGCAATAATTTTTAATATTTTTCTCTTCAAATCCACCACTCACCAGAATCCCCCTTCTCCTCCCATAAACATTCATCGCCTAATATCTTAACCCCCTGAAAACGTATTACACTCTTCTGCCCTTACAAGTTCACTTCCAAAAAGAAAAAAAAAACCACCACAGCCGCTACCTTCTTGCTATTATTCAAAACCAACTCGCGACAACTCGTTCTTAGCCTAACCCCTTCGTCGTCACCGTATAATGTATACCCACCGCGGCTTATCCTTACAATTTATCGCCCTACTTATACGCAAATCCTCAAGACACAGACCTCCAAATACATATACCACCCATACGTACCTTACATACACTGTCACAAATGACTGTATAATACATACACGCACAGACACATGTACATGTACATACAATATATACCTATACGTTTGACGTAAATTGATCCTTTGACAGTGTGGCTGATGTTGACGGGCCTCTCTCTCTCTCTCTCTGTGTGCATGCGGTCGCTACTGATTTGCCACGATCGGATCTTCCGCTTTGAAGTGCGAGCACGCGTGCGCGCGCGCGCGTGCGTTTTCCCGTTTGACGGACGGTACACCACTGACGCTTTGAACCTATATATATATATATATATATATACACACACGTGTCGTGCTACGAAGGCGTTTTCGATGATGAGAGGAGGAGAGAAAGGTGTATTATATGTATGTATATACAGGTGGATGTATGTGTGTGTGTGGGTGTTTGGGGTAATTGGTGGTTTATTGACCAAGTGTAATTGGGAGGGAGTGACGCGAGTGGTTGTACAGGGGTTTTGGCCGGTGGTTCACTGTCTTATTATTTTAATGGGCTTGTGTATATTTTATTTTTTTTAAATTGGAAACTAATAAATAAAGTGACGATGAAAATGTACGTAACTACTGTTTCTCGACAGATGTGAGTATTGTAATTGAGAAAAAAAAGAGGTAAAACTAAG
Source organism: Torymus tubicola (assembly GCA_035583055.1). Lineage (NCBI taxonomy): Eukaryota > Metazoa > Arthropoda > Insecta > Hymenoptera > Torymidae > Torymus > Torymus tubicola. The sequence goes on from JAWWEQ010020094.1 coordinate 4,537, forward strand.
CAAAAACTGTCGTCGTCGAGAAAAAACTGACAAAGAAAACTCATAAATATACAATCGCGCACGTTTATTATGCAAATTAAAACGATAAGGCTGTTTTATGATTCTTACTTGTTCAAACAATTTAAATGTTTGAATCGCGATTTGTTAATGTTAAAAAAATCTATAGGGTGAATATATTTAATATTACATTATACTGCCCTAATTATTGTAAAAGCCGCAGAAATCATAATTAATAACAACAAACTAATTGAAATCAATTTCAAATATATAATTACTTTTCGAAACGCTACCGAAATTCCATCGTGTTCGAGACCGCGGAACATTAGTTCTCCAATCTCACTCTTAACAGGATCCATCGTCGTAAGGGAACGCGCGCCACGATGAATTTTCTCGCACCGGTCGAACTTAATTGATGCCGCTCCACTACTACTGGACGCGTCGAACTAATTAATCACAATTGAATGAATGACTCGCCGATTGCGCCGCTACACCGCGAAAGCAGGATGTTCCGATTGGTTCGATTCGCTTGTGGATTTCCTTTGCGTCGCGTACACGTGTTCACCTTATCCCCTCCTATCTTCGCTGGCTGCCACGCTCGTTTCTATACGTCGTATTACTTTTTTCATTATTAATGATCATCCAAATTTCATTTTTTTTTTTCATAATTGTGAAAGGAAATAGAAATGATTGGTGGATTTGTATAAAAATAGTTGAGGAGTGGAATGGTATTTGTTGATATTAATAATAAATATTTTAATCCGTAGAATATTTGAAGAGGAGACAGAGCATTTTTTTAATATTTTGCATTTGAAAGGTTAATGATATTAAAATATTTTAATAGAAATACATGCGCTTTGGTAATTTATATGAATTGAATCCGTTTTTTATGTGTAGTTTCATGAAGCACAAGGGGACTAATTAAAAATTATGCTGTTTTTCAGTACAAGTAAATATAGTATACAGCAAAAAACTCTAAATATTCACTGATTGAAACATGTAGGAAAAAATTACCATGTTTTCTAGTAATTTGTCAATATCAATCAAAAATACAAATTTTTCCATTGACACATTATTAAAACTGATTAGAAACACAGTAAAAATGACTTAATTCATATAGGAGAAACTTATATTTTGCAGTTGATTTTGCGAAGTTATTAAAAAACATGAGAATTTTGCGCTACATTTTTCTGTCTCTGTACTGATTTACATGATTAAGTGAAATCTTGTACAGGCGATTACAAGGCTTTTTATAAAACTTTCATATCTTACGCCTAACGCAATTCACATGTTTATTCTGATAAATTAATAAACCAAATCTAAATTAAAGAACGAAGCGTGCAACTATATGCACGCACGGAAGACGGAAGAAAGATAACCGCGTAATGTAAGGAGGAAGAGCAAAGAAGAAAATAACGAAGCATAAGGTAGCGAAAGAGAGATGAAGACAGAGAAAGACAAACGGTTACGCTGATGCGCGAGCCTTTTTGTATACACGCGTCGCGATGCATCAGCACGACGCTATATATCGACTTGACGTGCGTCAGTACACCTCGGGTCATTAAGACTTTTGCATCGCGCGCGCTGTGCCACACACAGCTGCGTTACTTGCTAAACGTGTCAGTAACTCTGTTTTTTTTTCATCTTCTGCACTCTGAAAACAAAAACAAAAAAAAATATTTCGTTACTATTCATACGTCTATTGTAAAGTGTGAAAGAAAGTTGTATACAATTGGAGTGGTGTTTTATCGAGTAAAGTGTGAAAACGTATAGTGTGCGAATATACAATGTTACCCGTGAGGTGGTACCCGTGTCAGACAGTCTATTAATCGTTGTGCCGATATGAAAATGAAGGAGACGCCGCGTTCGTCATTTGTCAAGACGAGGATTGATTCCATGGCTCGGATGTGGAGTGAGACAATGGCTTGCTAGCGACAAGAGAGGGGAGCAGTTTTGAACTGAACTTTTTTTCAGAAGAGAGAATAAGAGGAAGAGGGAAGGATTTGCACGATGGATCTTCTAGTAATTAGTTTTGGATGCTACTATTTTATTTTTATAAATTTTCGAGTGAATCATAGAGTTAGGATTTTTATTGAGGAAAAATTGTTTTCTTTATATTTTTCATTAGAGCTGCGTGAATGAATAATAGTGTAAGGTAGAAAGAACCTTGTAATAATGTTTGTTTCACTGATAAAGATGAATTAAGCTCTAGGCGTCTTTGTTTGAGGGAAATACCGGAAAATATTACAATACTAAGATTGTTTCTATTATTATTGGGTAATAGTTTGTTATTGAAATTATTATTCTCTTGTAATTTACTAAGAGAAGATATTTTTAATTTTCGCACGTGTTGTTTGACTGAAACTCTCGAAGGCGATCTTTTGTTCCTCGTGTTCTTGTGACAACATTGCGGTCTGTAGATACACGAGCCTATTATTTTATTGTTTTCGCCAAGAGGTGCTTAGTTGCGCAACCATTGTGCAACTTATTAAAACATGACGATAAGAAATTATCGTCAATTTGCAATGTTTCAGAACGAAAAAAATCATGAAAAACGTATTAACCTGCGTCAGTATAGTGCTACGCAGAAAGAAAATTTTCTGTGATACTTTGCACGTTAAATACACATACGTTAATTTTGCCAATACTACCAAGGATATGCTAATTTATACTGTCAAACGTAGCTAATCTTTTCACACGTTTCAATACTATCTACTAGATTTATTACCACTTATAACAATAATGTTTACTGCAAAATTTGATCCTTACGAATGAAAATAAGTTTACAATATTTAAAGGTGTTAGCACAAATTAAAATGATCATTACTGTTATCATCTCATTTTTAAAGAAAGAACATTTATTCGAGCCGAAAATAAAAATCGAAACCAAACTACCGCGTTAAGAACGTACGTGTACCCCCGAGAAAAATACAAGCCCAGAAACCTCTGTCCGCAGCCCACAAAATCAGACCTCGAATTCTCCCGTACATTTCTCCGTGACCCCTACTTTCTTCTGAATAATTAAACTCCACATTCCCAAACGATAACGCTCCTAAATTCCCTGCCATGAAAAAAAAACCTCTCGTCCCCCGAGCGTCACATGCATTCTTCAATGTCCCAAAGCGATGCTCTACAATATTGACACGGACGTGTATATACCCGTAGACGGTAAAGAGATAGGACACAACTTGCTACTCGATGATTTTTCATCCGTGGAGTTGCGATCGAATAAGTAGCCTAGAGGGTAAAGTTATGTTTTATACGCTCGTTGTTTCTCCACTATACTATAATTGCGAAGGAGAGTCGTGTTTCTCGTTGCCGGGAATTGGAAAATGTGGTGTGCAGCGTATTGGACGTGTTCAGCATTACAAGCGGATGGAATGTATAGGTATATTATATGTACCGGTACGACCGTACGAGAATTAAAAATGTTAGGTCGCTGCAGGTGTATTATGTAACATGATTCGCGGAGGTTTTTTTTGCTCGAGGGAGCTTTTTATAGTTGTAAAATATAGGAGTTCGTAGTTGTAAAACGGTAAGTAGGTGTGTGATGTGTGCTGAGTTTGTCTAGACGAAGGTAAAAAAGGTGGAGAAAAACATTTATATACACGCTAGTGTCCGTATAGGATGATTAGAATACGATAAGTGACATTGGCGTGTTAGAAAAAAGTTTCGTACAGCAGGGCAGTGAGTGTTTTAATATACTGATGTGATCATTACTCCGACAGTTTCAGGCGTTAATAGAAAAATCAAAGTTTATTTCTAAAAAGGACCACTAGTGATTTGAAAAAATTTGGCTCAGAGATTTCTTTTCTAACTATTAAAATTATACTTTTGCAAATATAAAATAATAAATAAAATAATGTATAATTTTAATGCAGCTTACGTGAATTTTAAAACAGGACAATTTTCAACAGTCTTTTTAAATTACCTATACCTCATAATACAAAAAAAAGCTTCCAAACCATTTTGCATAATATGCCGTACCACCTATCGCCTAATCCACGCCAACCAAGCGCCATTCTCAAGGACGAGATTAAAATTCATCGCGAGTCTCGCAAAAAAAAATAACTAACTCCAATCGCTCTGTCTTCCTCCGTCTTCCTCCGTCTTTCTTCATTTATCATTCTCCTCGTTCAACGCAAAGGAATAACACGAGTGTATTACTTCGCCGATTTATTTTTCTTTTTCCTCCCTCCTTCCTTCCCTCTATTTCTTGCCTTATATTTCCACGGCACATGGCACTACAGGGACGACGTTGCCACTGCAGTCGACATATACTTTTGTCCGATCGGAAAATTCGCGTGAAATCAGGACGAGGAGGAGGAGAATGAAATGTAGCAAGTACGTATCGGGAAGAAGGAGAGCGGGGAAGGTTTGTGGTCGATGGAGGAGAGATTTAGTTTTGTCCGTGGAAGATTGTTGAGGCTATACACGCCCGGCTAAATGGGTTATCGTGGTATGACTCGTGAATTGTGGTGATTGGAATTTTGGAGAGAAATTTATGCAAATGAGATAGTTTTAGGTTAGTGTACCGAAGGGAGTTATTGTTTATTGTAGTTTGCTGATTTTTGTCTTTTGAAAAGCTGTAATAAATTAAAGGGTAAAAATAAATATTTTTTTGGAATTGTATTTTATTAATTGAATAGATGAATGTTTTGTGGACATTTTTTTATAAGTGAGAAAATAAAATTAACGTCGCTGATCAAAATCAAAATAATAATTACTCTTCAGAAAGTTGAGAGATAAAAACTAAAGAAATTGCTTGTTAAGGATAATACTTGGAAAAAACGAGAAAATGGTATATACGTATGTAGCGTCCCTTTTTCGTCATATCTTAGGAAGAATAGACTGTTTTATAGGTTGTTTTGCTAACCCTTTTTGCAAGAAGTATTTCTTTCATACCTACTGAATCAAATGATTCTTTTCTATTTTTATCTTTTTCAATGATATTCTAAGTGATGTTGATTCAAAGTTTAATATTATTTAACAAAAATATATTATTTTAAAATTTTTAAAGCAAAAAGTTATAAATTGAAACGTATTAGATCAAATGGAAAAGTTAAGAAAACTAAATCCAAAGTTTGAAGATGTATTTGTAAATTTATCAAACACATCGCGACACTGTCTCACCAAACTTGGTACTTATCTACTTATTCAAGTAGAAACGTAATGTTCATTTTGTAAAGTAAACTTTAATGGTATTTATTTTAAAGTTTGTCATAATTAGATAAATTGTAATTTTCGCTTAAAAACTTATCGCTATGGTGACTTAATTTTACAATTTTGCAACAACTTTATACGAAAATGATAATAATCCCAATCTCAATTTTACTCTTTACCCTGCAAAAAGCTTATTTTAATCTCCCTCGTAAATCATCCAGTAGTTACGACGTCTTCTTAGCTTTCACTCTCCCCTACTCGCGTAAAAATTTTTGCATATCACCATTGCCCCAAGGACTTCCGTGCGTTTTCGGGAAAACGCCAACAACTTGGCAACCGGTGTAATGAGATAAACGACGCTGTCAAATTCATCGTAGATTTATGATACCGGTATGCGTGCACATTCTCAGTCATTTTCTCATTTATTTCAAGAATGCTTTTTCGCAGCGACTGCTCAGACGAAGTGAAAGAGAATCTATGAGACATGCAAGCTTTCTGAAGTTTATATTATTCGATATTTCGAAGTCTTAATTATTTACTGATGTGGTTCAGTGCTTAAATATATTCCTAAATCCATTTATTGAGAAGTTTGGAGGCATATTTTGTTTGTCATCAACAATATTAATGAACTTGTTTTGTTCATTTTCTGTCTAGTGTGTGATTTCTCATATTTATTTTTACGAAGTAATTTATTATTTATTAAATTTATATTTTGATGTTTCATTTTTACTCTGAAAATATTTACTAGAACAAGAGTCAACAAAATAGCAGATCAGTTGGAAAACGTTTTTAACCGGATAAAAAATAAATAAGCGACAACTTAGGACAACTACAAACGATAAAATATTTATAAATTTGTAAGCAAAATTTATAAGGACATTGAAATTTTTAATTTTCTATTAAAAACTTTACCGCAACCTTTGCTACAAAAAAAGAAATCCTATGGTAATAATTTTTCATAACAACGCACCTAGCCGACAACAATCCATCAACCTCCGAATTAATAAAGCAACTCTTATACACGAACTTGTCAACAATTAATTCCTTGCTAACCAACCAACTTTTCAACCCGCTACTCTCTCCCTTTTTCTCTCCCGCAAATTTAATAACGCATGCCCCTGCATGCGTCTACAGCAACTTCGCGAGCCTAAATTACACGCGCGCACCTCTTTTGTTGTATACACGGGGAGTCCAACAACTTTCGCACAAAGGCCGTTTTTTCCATTATGCAAAGCCACGAGAAAGACTTTTTCTCACCCAGACTTGACATTTCGAGGATTTATTTATGTCCGCATGGAGAGCGACCAATTTCCGCGTGCAAATTGATTTTTCTGCGGTCGCACAGTTACTACATATGTATAACTTAGCTTAGATACGCTCGAAAGTTATGTTTTCAAAGTGAGAGAAAAGAACATGGAAACATAAATGTTTGAGTTACGGGGATTTGGTAGTAGCGCCGTTTTTCCAAGCGGATTTGATTTTAATATCCTTGGGTTTCGAGGAAGTTTGGATGTTTTTCAATTGCCGTTTCCTTGGAAATGGTAATCCGATCGTTGCATAAAAAGAGATTTACTGCCGGTATCTATTTGTATAAGGACATCGAAGGTGACGTTTTGAAAACAGTAATTTATTAAAATAAGCCTTCACATTTATTTATTTACGTTATTATTTATAAAGTTTGGTTTAAATTAGTTCGGAGAAAATCATATTTTGACGATTTAGGAAAAAAATCTCTAATAAACGCAATATTTTCAGATATTCTGAAGTCATTTTGGCAAAATTACTTATTTACTTATTTTACGTATAGAAACCGTGTTGTTGTAATATGGTAACAATATACTTATTTAATATCTACTACCGTAGCAATATTAAACAATATAAAAATTTGCACATTGACAATACCGTTTAAAGGGAGTATCGATATTTTATGATATTTAAATAACATTGTAAAATTTTGCGAATGTTATAGAATAATATATATTAAATTAAATGTCACAAAATGTGACGTATTTAATAACATATTGTGTGCCTTCTTTAACCGTTTATGGAGTTTGCAGTTCGCGTCGAAAATGAGCTAGCTCGAGCCAATACAAATATACATACTTCTAGAAACGACACATGAATGAAAAAGAATTTGAAACCGACAATTCCCCTTAATCATACGTAAAAAGACGCACCTAGGCAAACGCCACTTCATCACTTTCGACAAACACTCATTCATAAAGAACAATTCTCCACCTATTGCACTAACTCACTCTGTATCTCTTTCTGTGTCTATTAGATACCAGGCAACACGACGATGGCGGGCAGCACGATGCAAGAGGACGAGCTGCGGCTACTGAAGCACGAACGTGAGCTGGAGTGCCTCAGGAGATTCGCCGTCAACACCACTCGGCCACCCGGTAAGTTTTCTCTCTCTCTCTCTTTCTCTCTCTCTCTCTCTCTCTCTCTCTTCACTATACTACCACCGCCCACGTCTTATCAAACTTACCACTTCTCGCGCGATAATTCGCTTTACACGCGGCAAGCGTTTATAGTTTATTGTTGCGGGAAAAATATGCCTGGCCTTTTGATGATATTGCCTGACCGTGCGCATGGCTGTGGAACAAAGGAGAGGGAGTGGCTTTGAAAAGGAGGACTGCTGGCAGGAGGAAGAGGAGGAGGCGGTACATTATGATGGAAAAGGTTAAGAGGAGAGAGGGATAAAAGGTATAAACGTCTACTTTACGTTCAACGCAAGCTAATTAGAAATGGTTTTTTTAGAAAATGGAAGGATGCTATTGTTGGTGGAAGGGGAGAAGGTTTTAGCTGGTGGTAGAAAAGTTGAAGGAGAAGATACAAGGGATAATTGAGTATTTTAGAGAAATGTTCTATATATTATTTCAAATAAATAACAAAAGTAGCTATTACGTACAAGACTATTATTCAGTTTTATCATGCTTTGTACAGTAGTCGTATTAAAGCTCTTATGTCAAACAAAGATTGTATTCAAAAGGCTCAAATCACAAAAAATAAATGCAATTTTCGTCAGCTTAAAAATGTACAAAATGTTTCGAAAAAAGTTAGGATTTTTGTATATTTTCAAGTGGCCAAGTATTGGTGTCAAATGCTGAATACAAAAGTAGGAAAAACAATTCAAAACTCATCTCTCGCCTCATCCTCAATATCTCTCAATACTTTTTTAATCATCCTAACCCCTCTTAATACCCTCTCACACTTCTGCACTTTCGACACGTCAAAAACCGCCGCGTTAACTTCGAATCCTCAAATACTTCTAACGACCGCCCCCTAAAGCTATTAATAGCCAGGAGGGAAAACTAACTTGCCTTACTCAGCGCAATCTCTTTATACAAAAGCCGATATCCGAGTTCGCTCAGTGGTATAGGTAAAGTCCAGCGCCTATACTCCTTACCGTAAGGCATATTCGTCGTCCTCTGACCCGTGGCAAAGTAGGTGGTGGGCTAGGTGCTTTCTCCCTGTTAGAATTTCCTTTATAGAATATTGCGAAGAGATTTTCGCGACGCCGCGTGACTTTGTACTTTCTTCAAAAGTAGGACGTTATATACTAAAAGGAGTGGCGATAGAACTGCGACAATAGTAAAAGTAGTCCTTGAGAAATGTTTCGAAATTTGCGTATATATAGAGTGTCGCGCGTAAACCGCATCGGTCGCCTTTATCTTTGAAGCTGTATGTGTGAGAGGACAAGGCGGAAACGTGACTTTTCGATTTTTCTTTTGTTCGCGCGATTCGTGAAATATGAATAACGAGGTTGAATAGATCGAGACAGGCGTTCGCTTTGTGACCTGGCAATCGAATGTGCACTGATAAAAAGTCGTCAATAACGTTTATTGTATACTTGTGAATATATATATATGCTATTTCATATCAACTGTGACAGGTTATAATTTTAAAATTTCTCAAAATATTTTTACCAGTTACAAATTAGCATCAGAACACAAATTTAAAATATTGGAGTAAAATATAGTGCCTCTTTTCAAGGTAATATATTAGTAAATCTTTGAGTCTTTTTTGGATAAAATCAACCTGGTCTTACACACATTTTTGACAGTTTGAATATTGTTTTTCAAAATATTGATATAAAACAAAAATTGTATTATATAAAAAGTTTCAAATTTTTGAGTAAATAAATTACAAAGATTAAAAAATTTTCAAAGAACTCATAATTTTTTAAAAATTCTAACTTTTGTGTCCCGAGATTAATTTAAAACTTGTCAAAAAAATTTTGGAAATTTTAATATTTTGACCTGTCACAGTTGATGCGAAATAGCCCGTGTCCAGTCGTTGACCAAAAATGTGTTTTGAATATAGTTTATTTTAACATAATTTTTATTTTCTCCGTACAGACAAATTGATTTATTACGCAACAGTCATGCAATAGCATTGCTATAGTTTCAGTCCATTAGTTTCAGCAATGCCGGTGCGTTTAAATTATTTACGCAACATCGCTTCCTTGATTCCTATAGAGTAACTATTTGCATAGCAATAATATAATTATCGAAACTATTGGGTCATATAACATCAAACATTTGATATCAAACATACTACAAACAAACATTCATTATCAAACTGGCAAAAATCGTGACCAACTTTAAACTTTACGATTATTCAATCTAAAAAGCTAACGACCATTATTAACTGCTTCAGTGGACATTAATAATCAATCGCAGCGTAAACCACATGTACTGTTTTATACGTGATCATAAAATTGTTACACCACCGATGATATAGATACTCCCACGCGCAATTCCCGTATACTAAAAAATACATCGCGTCATCGCATGCACGCAGCTTGAGCTTTGTAACTCAAGTGTAGATACATACATACACACGCATTATATTTTTCTAAGCGTAAGTGTTTACTTACTTATACGCGCGTGAATTTGAAACAAGGCGGTATAGGTACCGACTATGCCGCGCATGTATATATATATACACACATGTGCCAAAGGCGCTTTTGCGCTGCATCATTTTGCTCGAAACTCTATATCTATAGATATATGTATGTGTTACCGACGCAAAATTATATGTACACGGTTCAAAGAGCATTGAAATACAGTAGTAAGAGAATAAGACGATTCGAGAATTGGTAAACTATGGACATTGTTAACAGGTGTTAAAAGAAAAAGTGCAAGCTGCTAACTAGTGAAATTTATTCGTATATAAAAGTGAACGATCGAAGACGATGATGTCTATAAATTAGGATAACGCGGGCAGTAAATTTCGTGCTAATGTTTTCTTTGAGAGACGCAGAGAGTGAAATAAATTGAAGGCAAATATTGACCCAGCAGCTGCTCTCACAGTAAGCGCACATACACCGCTGCATATTACCGTACGGATTAAACTGCAATTTGTACACCTGTCAGGGTCGAACATTAGCGAGCTCGTGGATGTGCGCACGCGGATAGTTTATGAAATAGCAATCTATCAGGTAACTGTCGTGTGCGTGCTTATGCAACTGCAGTACATTTGGGTCCGTGTATATCTGTATACGTGTATATATGTTCGTAAGTGGTTCACTGTATATGCGCGCGCGCGCATGATGAATGAGTGTCTTAATTTATCAATAGATTAGGCAATATTTTTAAAAAAAGGCAGCTATTTATGGGTATACATTAGCTTAAAGTCACTGCAATAATGAACTACGAGTTGATGTATGTATTTAGGATTATTATTTTTAATTACAAGTTTGGTTTATTATTTCAAATATAAATGTGATAAGTATACGGTACAGTTTAAGAAGGCAGGGAGAAAACTGATAGGTAAAAGAACCTTTTTCTTAGATTTTTATATAGTCTTGTTTTAAACATAATTTCGAGAAATATATAAATTTTATATAGTTGCTTCGTAAATGCTTTTTTTTATTTCTTTTTTTTTTTATAAAATTATAACTTTGACTTCATCACGCTATCCCACTATGCCGCACAGTCAATCCACAAACAATATATTTCATTTTCAGCCACAGATGCAAACCGACCCGTCGAGTAGACATCCGCCCATGCGTATCTATGACTCCGCGCAGCTTTCGCACCTGTCGCTTTGCGCGCGTGGATGTGTGTATATATATACACGCACACGCACACATCGATACTCTGTTACCGCGGACTTTCTAGAAACCCTTTCTCTCGATCTCCATCGCGATACGCCGCGACATTTTACGATCGGCATTTCGCTGGCGTATCGCGCACTCGCGTGTAATGTATCGTACCTTATATATATATATATTCGTGTATACATATGAGAGCATCGAACGTGTCACGGTTGACACGCACCACGAGATAACGCGAATGCCGCATAAGTATCCACCGACCGGAAGATTGAGATATCGACGTAAGTGAGTGGAAAGAGACATGAGAGAATGTGATGGGGATGATTGTTTTGCGATGGTTCGGTATTGGTTAGTGTGTGGATGAATTGTTTGCGACTGTTATCGTAAGAAGGATCATGGCTTTGTTGGTATAAAACAAATGTGAATTGTTTTGTTGGAAAGATATTTTAAAATGTATATTTTTATTTTTGTTGATGTTAAAATCAGAAAAATGCGAAACAAATTAGCAAAAGAGTAAAGGAACGGTATCTTTCAATGGTTAGCCGTACTTATTTATTTGAGTCAATCATTCGCATTCTATCGATAAATAACAATCCCGTATGGAATTCCCTATATTCATAAATGGAAAAATACTCTAGATTCCGGAAGAATTCATTTCAAATACTTTTTCTTATACGTTACACAAGAATAAACGTATAAAGATATAGCAGCAGAATCGAAAATAATATTTTATAGGTTTGAGTATATTTATATTTAACGAAAATTTAGCAATTAGACATAATTTATTATGTTGAGATTTGAACGTTGGTTATATCTACTACCAGAGACAATTTTTTTTATATCGATCTGATTCTCAAATTCTAAAAAACTTACGAAAACAAGAATCCCTTCGATATACTGGACTGTCGTTTGTTGCCCACCCTTTTCATCAAGCAATAGAACTTTTCTGGGATGTTCGAGTATGGTGGCAGATTTTATATAATTTGCAATAAATATTAAATTTCCAGGCTTGAATAAGAACAGAGATTTATATTGCAAAATGAAAAATAAAATAGGATTAACTATTATTAGTATATGCATTTCGTCGCTCCCGAATAAAAAGGTGCCATTTCAGAATTCGGCTAGAAAAGGAGTCATCTCAAAATCCAGCTAGAGAAGGTACCATTTCAGAATCCTGCTAGAGAAAGAGTCAACTCGGCGTCCGGTTAAAGAAGGTGCCATCTCATGCACTGATTTTTTAAACTCCAATTTAGGTTGGCAGTACTACGAAAGCTTTCTTTTTTTTGCACTTTTAGCCCGATATTTTTACCAGAACAAACTGTAATCATTTTATATCATTATAAAGATTGTTATTACTCTAAAATTAATATAATAATTAATATCATAAAAAATCCATTGTACACGGATTTATGACATTTATAAGTACACATTTATAAGTAGACAAATATTATAAGTATTTTGTATTTTGCTTCATTAAAATCCATCAAGTTGTCTTAAAAAAGAATTATGCATATTTTTTTTTTAAATGTCATAAATCCGTGTACAGTGGATTTCAGGACTTATCTACTGGTTTAATTTAATCAAAATAAATTATATTTATAGTATGTTTTTATATTTTTATGATATTAATATTATAAATTACTTTTTCAGATGATTTTATCCCCAAGGGCCTTTCCTTCCTTTCTCAAGTGTGTATGTGTAAATGTGTGTGAGAGCGTGTGTGTGCGTGTGTGTATGGGTGGGTGTCACTAATACTTTATTTTTTCTTAGAGTAATAACAATCTTTATAATGATATAAAATGATTACATAAATACAGTTTTCTCTGGTAAAAATATCGGGCTAAAAGTGCAAAAAAAGAAAACTTTCGCAGTACTGCCAACCCTTTCTAGCTGGATTTTGAGATGACTACTTTTCTAGCCGGATTCTAAAATGGCACCTTTTTATTCAGGAGCGACGATTTACATAAAACATTTATATGATATATTTTATACATTTTCATGTACAATATGTACATATACAAATGTATATTACATACATTTAACCAATCTTTTTACTTATGTTTAAATATGACCTTATTGAAATATACCACTCTTTCTTCTAAATTAAAATTCCATACAATTTAAAATACAATTAATCACAACACTATATGAAATCGTGAAAGGATGAATTTTTTCTTTTAAGAAAATAAGTTTTTTATTTTTTTTTATCGTAATACTAATACCTTTACGACGATGGTACATATAATAAAGTATTAGCCATGACATAGTAAGTGGGTCGTAAAAACTTAAGTATGCTTACAGGAGGACTATTTTTATGGGAGACAGATAGTAAGCAGTTTTTCGAGGTTGACAGAGTGTGAAAAAGTGGGCGATTCATAACTCGCACGAAAATATTTCACGTTTAACATTCAAAAATTCTATAAAATATTAAGTTAAGTATACTCAATTGTCGGGCTCTTTACCAAGTTTTCATCATTTACATGACAATTAATTCACTTTGACAGAAATATTTTGAATACTGAATGTATTTTGTTGTATACTAAAGTATCAATAATTCAGTCTTCAACAACAGGGTGTCCAGATGGCGATCTTCTGTCCGTCTCACCCACACGTAAATGACGTCACGTTCTTTAAGAGTAAGTGAGATAAAAAATCGCCACCTGGTCACGCTGCTTCAACAAATAAAAATGCTGTATAATACGGCTTATTAAGTATTTATGAACTACTTACAAAAATTCACATTGAGAAAATAAATAAAAAATTAATGTAATTCTAATCACATGTAAATGGCCTCAGTTATTCACGTACATCGATCAAATCCGAATGCGATATTGTCGAGAAATTAACATTTATTTCGCATTTATTACCTTATTACAGTTGCTTACTAAAACTCGGTTCATACTTTTAACCATATCCCTCTTAAATAATCCAAAACTACGACAATCTTCATAAAATTCAAGTAGCCTTAAAACCATTTACATTACCACATCCATCCTCGAAATCTCATTACAATCGGTGCAAACTTTATCATCGACACGCAGACTCTCTTTCCCTTTCTCCCTCTCTTCACTAGCTTTGTATATTGAGTGCAACAGTAACGTCGCGGTCGCTTTGAAAATTTCGATAGGACACTATATACGCGAGTAGATGCGGTCGTCGCGGTGGTTTGCGCGCAGCCGCGTGGCGTTGTTTTCCTCCCCAGTAGTAGTTATAATAAAAGGGGACGCGTTTTTGTATAGTGAAAATGTTCGCGTTTCGCTTTGAAAATTGTCTTTTCGCCGCCCTGGAATTGCTTTAGCACGCTGTAGTGTTTGCGTTTCGCGGGGAGTGAAGTTGGATAATGGGTTCTTCAAGGAAAAGAAATATGATTGGATGAAAACTGTTCAGAGATTGGCGGATACAACGATATTGTTTTACTTTGATTGCTTTGTAGGAGATCCATGGGAATGACGCTTTCTTTCAAAATATTTCTATCGAATTAATTCACTGCAGAAATGTCAATACGAACGATATATGTATATATATATAAATAGTGGTAAAACACAACGTATACGCTCGCGGTGTACGCTCGCAGTGTAACAGAAAATAACTTTCCAGGGCGTCCTTCACTTTGTACCATATTTATCATTGATTTTTAGTAAAAAAAACTCAGGTCATTTTGTATTTTTTGTTATAAAACCTTGAATTATATATCCTTTAAATATACAGATTCTGCATGCGCGCATACACATTTCCTGTAATTCCATATACGTATTTTAAAATTTTTGTTGCCTGTTTTATGCTTTTAAAATAATCCTAACAGCTTCAGCATCAAAATGACTCCAAATTGCTTTGAATTTTAAAAACCGCTTTTAATTAAATCTTACCCTGCACAACAGTACAGTAGAGTAAATTTACATAACATTAAAAATGCTCACCTAAATCATCTTATCTGCAGACAGTGGATTAGTCACAAAAAAGGCATTTTTATCAGATGGCTCTTGGACACGCGTTGGTCTTTCTCTTTCCCTGTCTTTCTCTTTTCTCTCGTCTCGTATACAAACGACTGGGAACAATAGATAAGAGTCAGGGCAAGAACGATAATCAATGCGCGATTGTTATGCAAGCGGATAAGTACATAAAACGGTTACTCAGGTGTAAAAATCACTGATTAATATAATTCTTTTATCTCGCTCATAACTTGCTCAATCACCGTGTCAATGATCGACTTTGCAATTCGTGCACAAAAACACCTCTCGGATCTATTTCCTTTGCGTAAACTTCGTAAAGTTGAAATAATTAAAATTCTCGAATAAAACACACAGTATTCTCGAAATAAAGACGTGGTAACCGAGATAGAGAGAAAGAGTGAGCGAGAGAGAGGCTATAGGGATAAAACTTTCCCTGCGACTACATTTTAAGGAAAACACAATGCTTACATACTTGCTCGAGGGAGGGGAGGGGGTGCTTTAAGAAACTTGGCGAGCGCTACCCTTTTTTGCAGCCGCCCCGGGAACTCGTTATCGTCAGCGTTTCTCCATCTAATTGCATTTCATTTGCGAAAATTGCCACTTCAGAACGCTTCGCGACAATTAAGCTAGACGGACTTCTCTACCTAAGGCTCGCGAAGTAAGACCTGCACTTTTTTTTGTGTTTTTTTGTTTTACCTTTTTATCTAGCTGCAACCGTACGCGCGCGCGCGCTGCCCTGAGTTAATTTCGAGCGCTTATCTTATTAATTAAATGCAACGACCGGCCTTATCGTGACTTTTTATGTGGTACTGTCGGCATTATATAGTGCGGCTTGAATTAGTCAAGCATGTACAATCGGAAATTGTTGAATGATTTCATATTATCGATAGCGACCCAGTTTCTATTCGTACATTTTGCAGAGTTAAAAGAGTAACCGAACGAGGATTAATTCTATATTCAAAAGTTTGGCGTATAATCAATGTTTTAATTAGGTGAATCGGAACATGAAGTATTAAAAATACAAAGAAGCTACGTTTTGATGAAGATTAAACGGATTTGTAAATAATAAAGCTGATTAAAAATTGAGACTTAAACTCCAGAAAATACTGTTGCAGACGAGACAACTGGTTGCTAATTACTATTATAAATAACATGAAAAATTGAATTGTTAGAAGTTAAACGAAATTGGCTATTGAAAAAATTTCTAGCGCAAGGTAGTCAAGTCGAGTTATTTGAGCTAGCGAGCATCTCTTAAGATAAGATTCATCTTACTTCTGCTGCAATTGCTGGCACTTATCTTCAGAAAGCTCTTATAAGGGTAAGAGCTGCGTAAAACAATATCTCTCCTCTGCTATCCAGTTTCTAACATTTTGAATGCGTATGTTTCTTTTATCACCATAATAACGAGAAAGTTTTATTAAAAATATAAATTAAAAGTAACGCTTCATTGCGATCTCATGACGTGATGTAGTTTCAATAAAATCATAGTAAATTTCAATTTTCAAATCAATAAATATAACTTTTCCATTTTTTATATCTGTATCATACTCTGTAAAGCACCAAGCAATAATTGACAAGAATACCTCTTGATTCCTTATTTACTAAGGATTTTCGCAATTTAAATAGCCTTTTTCTCGTCGACTCGTTCTTCCGTCCTCTCCATTTTCCGCCTTCCGGTCGAACGTGTGCGCGTCGACTTTTAACCGCTTTCCTCCTTCTTCGTCACCCCCTCTCCCTTCCTTTCGACGCATACGTCTTCCTCTTTCGCGTTTCGCTTTACAATCTTAGGAAGCTTCGCACATAAATCTTTTCAGCAGGATTGCCGGATTTTTCGTATTATCCTTTCCTCCCCCATTTGTAAACGAATGGCAAACCTATGAAGCTTTACGATTCTACGACCTTCTTTCGCGACATGCGAATACGAGGAAATTTTTCTCTAAAATACAGTTGACGAGGCGATGTTTGTTGTGCGGCTTTTCAAAAATTTTGTTATATTTGGAGGATTTAATTGATGAAAATTGAAGGTCCAATTGTTAAAATAAAAATTTATTAATAAAAAAAAGGTTGTATATATAAACTTACTTTGAAAATATTGTTTTTTAACTTGAAAATTCCAAAATAAATTGAACAGGGAAAACGCGTATTTCTACCTTTGCTTTTGATTAACTTTAGTATATAACACAAAAAAAAATTGCAACGTCATTCCACTTTTTAAAATCGTGCAACTACCATTGCAAATAATTGAAATAAAACCTTGCAGATAATGAAACACCCACTCATTTACGTTACACCCACTTATTTACGCTACGCTCACAACTATGACGTGAGTTTTTTTTATGGATCACACACATGTTTCTCTCTATTAATCTTGCGTATTATGTGCATGATCAGAACCTTTATCGGAAGTATCGTTATTATCACTGACGTGAACGTTACCGCCCATCGAGCCGCTTAAAACAATAGTCCTACCCGATCGATCTTAATTATTATGCAGAAGTGCTCTGTATCTATGCGCATGGTAGATGTATGCAAGCCCGGAAAAATACGGAACGGGTGTTGTCCTTTCCTTCTTCTACCACGCTAATGAACTATTGACCAGTTGCAACAGCAGCTGATTTCAGAGTTTCACTGACAGGTACAGTGAGAGAGAGAAAAAGAGAAAAAGAAATTGTTTTTTCACGATTGTTTCCGCGCTTTCGTTTAATTGCGGATTCTTCGAATGCGTAATAGGAGGAGTGTCGAGAAGTTTTGTTGAAAGTTCCGAAGGGTGAAAAGGAAGGTTTGATAAAAAAGAGCGAAGAGTTTAAGGGAATGCAATTTTTCAAACGACTGTGTAGGCTTTGAAAATAGTAGTACAGAAGCTTTTGTTCATGGAAAGTTTCGCAAGTTTTTAAACTTTTATTCGAGTTTGGCTGTGCTCGAATAATATGAGATTTTTGTGGAGTTGAGTTCTGGGATATAGAGACTTTCTACACTTGTACATTGGTGCATATAATGTAACGTACATATCATATATCAGTAAAATGAAGCTTATTAAATATAAAATTTTTCTCACACCACGGGTACTATAACTAGGCAAAACTTTAAGGCGTTACCTTCGAGCATATACTAACTCGAAGTAGCATGTCGCGGCAAAAAGCATGACCGAGTCAGAGAGAGAGAGACAGAAAGTATCGGGGTATATGCTTTCTTACTCTAGCACGCACGGGATTGGTCGAAACTAGAAGTTCGCATGCACGGGATTGGTCGAAACTAGAAGTTCGCACGGATGGGATTGGTCCAAACTAGAAGTTCGACCAATCTCGTGCGTGCTAGAGTGAGAAAGCATATACCCCGATGCTTTCTGTCTATCTCTCTGACTCGGTCACGCTTTTTGCCGGAACATGCTACCTCCAGTTAGTATATGCTCGAAGGGCGTTACAGTTTCTAAATGCGAAATCAATGCGAGTCGCGCGTTGTGAAAGCAATTATGCATAATTTTGTGACAATAAGTTTGTACTAATCAAATATTTGAGACTTTACTATAACCAATTTTCCACGAAAAAAATAATCAGTAAATTCTACATTTTCAACAATTGATTTGACTCAAAGTGGCATGGTTGGTTTAGTTTAAAAAATATCGATAATATTTTCATCTTAAAATGTAGAATAGGGAAAATAGAATTTCAATTTTTTAAAGAGTAGACTTTTCATTTTCGAAAAATACTTTAGTAATACATTTAATTTCACTATTTTATTTTTCCATGCTATAGTCATTTCAGTAATTTTACAAATATTAATTTTAATTATACAAATTAAGATGTCTTCAGAAGAACCATCCGATGAAGAAAATTGTAATTCCGCATTACAAATAAAAGTTATTTTCAATAAGATTTCTACATTTTTGATGAATAAGTTATAAGCTTAAAATAATAACAATGTCGTTCGATAGTTTGTGTTGTTTTTATTTTATCTAATCTTTGAGCTTTTTGCGCACTTTGCGCATTGCGCAAAAAAATGTTTTTATAAAAAGTAGCGCTTTAATTGTCGCAGAAAAGCAAGAGCGAGAATCAACCAATCGTTTTGAAATTTAAAAAATCTAAACCATATTATATAAGAAAAGCGAGTTCGTTACGGAAATATTACGTTAAGTTCTTATTACGTTATTCTGACCATTGTCGGTTATGCATAACGAATGAAGGAACTAGAGGTAAAAAATTTTTTTTTAAATATTTTGAAGTATCGGTTTCTCAAAGAATATTTAATCAATTAATAATTTTTGTATAATAATTTTGACTAAATTTACTTGAAATAAATATTTAAGTTTGAGGAAGCCATGTGGCAATGAATTATCAGCGGTTTTTCCCTCGAGCAGATCTTAAATCAGCTTTAAATCATCGTTCACAATAGAAGTGAAATACAGCAATTTTTTTTTAACATCCACTTATAAAGTTAATAAAATATTTTCATGTGATCTTTATCTTTTATTAGAGTATACTTACACTCTAAAAGAATCCGTACGCTTGTGCGGTGCGAATTATATATTATACGAATACAAATAGCTATGCTTAACTTGGGACTACTATTGCGCGTTGAATTCGCGCACTACAATGCGTCCATTAATTGAGGTATTGTCGTAGAGAACTGTTCAAGTTGCCCTGCACTTGGCACCGAGTGGTGTGTGAGTGTACGGGAGGGGGAGGAGGGGGATTTGACCAGTTTTGGCCATTAAACGCTCCATAACGTCCTCATCTTAATCACCGGAATATACATTTCTGAAATCGAACTAAATACGAGCCAGTAATTCATTCAAATTCAAGAGTTATTATAAACGCATTGTTTGGTCTGTGAATTCCTTTGAAATATTTTTTTTTAAAGAAATCCACTTATAAGTTACTTCGCATTTTCCTACCTTTTCATGCATAAGACAACTTTATTAAACAAAACCGCATGCACTTTCTCTTAAACGGGATTCCCGTGGATTATGCGTACACACATTATGAGACTGAAATTCCAACAAATTATAAAGAGCAAAGAATGGAAATTCAATTTTCAATGCACTTCAGGCGAGTAAAGTATATATATACACGACGTGAGCGCTTATCTTTTCTGTTTGCCATGTTTACCGAGAGAAGAAAAAAAAGATGAAAATTTGCTCGTATTTTTTTCACGCAGATAAGAAGTTTTTTCTCTTTCTGTCTGTATGGCACGTGTGCGCGCCAGCTTAATGCTTTTACCTCTTATTCGAACATAATTAAAGCAGTCATGAAACTAACATTCTGTCTCACAATAGTTACACTTCCCCTTTGCATTTTTATTCGTGTTTTACGAGGGCAGCAGCGCGCCGCTTCTAGCCCGATTCACAATCTTTATATTCGTCAGACTGAAAACGGCATTTAAGTGAAGAAGGGAGAAGAAAAGAGGGACAATGGGCTTATATATTTCGTTATTTCGTTGCAATAACAAAGGATTCAAAGAATAATGAACGATGCGAAGCGTATATGGGCGAGTTTTAAAAGAAAGTTGAGCCGGTATTAATAAGAAGAACTTCATTACGTTCATAAGGTAGAAGAAAGACAAAAGGAAAAAAACGAATCCTGTGAGAAATTTCCTTTCAATTTGCCACCGTAATTTCCTTATCTTTTTCCATTTACAACGTTACACAATTACTGCCACTAATTTATCGTTCAAACAATAACTTTATTGTTAAATCGACGTTTTCATAGCGAGTTGCAGGGAAATTTACTTACGACGCCTAGTCCAATACGTGGTCAATATGTCGCGTGTACGGGTGTATATATATATACCCACACAATCACACGTGTGCATACGAAGTATCTTGCGAACAGCCATCGTAATTTCCTTTTACGGAAAAAGGCCAGTCGAGCCGTGTATACTGAGACAACAAAACAACCGCGCAACTCTCTCGCACCCTACAATGTATATATATATACAGGACGATGGTATCGGTCGCGTTTCCCAAGCGCAGTCAAATTTACGATTTTTCGACGCTTTAGTGCTTCGTCGAGCGAGGGAGTTTTCCAACTTTGCGAATGTATACGTATATATGTGTAGAGAAAGATCGACCGGTTAGATATGAGACGCGAATGTGTAAGTACGCAAACAGAGTGTGATGGTTATGCTTGTGGTGTAGAGTTTTACGGAAGAAGTGGCGCAACTCACCGCGGGTTTTAGTTTCTTTTACGAATAGCATGCGCGGATTTGCGGTTAGGTTTACATAGGCGATGATAAGGGATTCACGATATTACTCGGAGAGCACAGATGTGGTTTAGTTGGGATGTTGTCGAGAAAAAGTGATTAGGGAAATTAAGGAGATAAATACGTCATTGACAAAATTTTTGAAGATCGAAATAAGGTATAATATAGTTTATTTATTTGAATCAATAATGAATTGTGATGCTATAAATTTGTTCAAGTATGCTAATTGATTATAATCCTTTCTTCATAAGGTTTTAACGCAGACAGGGAGGCTAAGGAACTCTTTCCACGAGTTACGTAAATCCTTGATTAGTTGTTAAAATGTTAAAATAACTGATAAATCTATGATAAAAAAAGACGATGATACTGAATCCAAATTTTAAAATCCGTAGTAGGAAGAAATATACCCCATGAACCATAAACTTATCTTTATTAAAAAGTCGAGAAATATCATAAGAAAGTGATAAAACATGGTATTACCTCATATTTATATAACATTAGAACATTATAATTACCCATCATATTCATGAACAAAAGTACGCTCTATCCATAAAAAGAACTATACTCGTATACTTCCTAAGGGCCCCGTATCTGCCGCAAAACTAGCGACACTCAATGCCAACTCATTAAAAGCACCCCAGCATTCTCACAAATCGCAACGCACGTACGCAGCACCACTCTTACAATTCAAACGCGTAGCAAACTCAACCGAGCGCATAACCACGCGCATCGCGGCCATTCGGTCGCGTAAAGTTTCACTGCCATATGAAATTCTCGTCGTCGTCGTTTCGACTCTAGCTCCTACTCCCGCGGGTAAAATCGCAAATACTTGCCGGTTAATTGCGCGCCAACTCTCGGGCGCTTGTCGTCCTCTCTCTCTCTCTCTCTCTCTCTCTCTCTCTCTCTCTCTCTCTCTCTCTCTCTCTCTCTCTCTCTCTCTCTCTCTCTGAAGTACACCTCTGGCAAACGGCCCTCTTCCACTGGTAAATTTATGCTATCAGTGCATCACAACGCCGGAAGATACGAAAGAGAGAGAGGGAGCAGAACTGGCGAGCACGGGCGGCACGAGCTTTGTTCCCAACGTTTCGAGTGTGTTGACCGAAAATGCTGCGCACAGTCTGGCTTTTGTATTCCTAGTTCAGCTAATGAACCCTACGGTAGAAATCGACGACGATGTCTGGTTTTATTTTTCTCTGTTTGCCATTAGGGATTTTTCCAAGTTGAAGTCGATCGAAACATTATACGTTTTACTATTTTGATAAAATGATAGGAAATAAGTAATCAAACACAATTTATCAACAGTAAACAATATATCTAGATATACAGCAACTGAGGAAAATTTGAAAAACTCTTTAATAAATTCCTCATGTGAAAACAATTCGTCAAAAATACCTTATAAACTAATATCAAAAGTCGATGTTCTAATAACATGTTTAATTAAATAAAAGTACAATTAGCCTATGGAGATGCGAGTTCCTCGTAGAAGGGATCAAGATGTAAATTAAAATTATAAAACTCCAAAGAGCCGAGGAATGCCAGTTCGGCGTAGAAGGTGTGAAGTCGCGCAATAGCGCTAACCGAGTTGCAAATTAAAAATTATTCAACCCTAAACAGCCTAGAGCTGCTAGTCCTACGTAGAAGATGTGGAGTCTCGATAGATGGGCTAAAGGAAGTAAGCTGTTAATTAAAAGATCTTAAGCCACAAATAGCTGTCTTTAACCTGCTGTAGTGTCCTAGTACTTTCTATGTGGAACTCATATCACCCGGCTATTTAGGATTTAAGATTTTTTAATTAGAAGCTTGCTGTTCTTAGCCCATCTGCACGACTTCACAATTTTTACGTGGATCTTTCTGGCCCTTCAGTTCGTCTGAATGCTTTCACACCTTCTATGTGGAACTCGCATTCCGAAACTATTTGGAGTTTAATTATGGTTTTATTCAATTCAACGTGTTGTAGATTAATTATGAGAACATCGTCTGTGGATATTAGGTTATTAGATATTTTTGATGAATCGCATTCACAAAAGGAATTTAGTTAACTATTTTTTTTTCAATTTTACTTAGTTGTTGTATGAAGAATTTGTTTACTGCTAATATGTTGTGTTTGATTGATTGCTTCCTATTATTTTATCAAAATTTTACCGATATCGATATTATATAATTGTGATATGGTATCTCATCATTAATTAAAGTCGTTTCAGAGTAAATATATTTTAAATATATTTTAAATTAATTTTTTTATACAATTTTCCTCCTTTAGAGTATATATTTCTCTAAGCTCCTTTTTTGGAACTTATAAAATTTGTTACTATATTTTACTTTTATTCGAGATTAGCCTCACATCTTTCCAATCAAAAAGAATTAGCGCTACTCGTTATCAAACAGAATATACTAATCATTAACTAATTTATCGCAGGATTCATTTTTTTTATATTAAAATTTCTATATTATAAATATAAAACGTATAACAACACATACTATAATACATAAAAAAAAAATAGTTCTACGTTAACTACATTTTGGCGTAACGCCACTCGATCACTATAAAAGGCCTTGTAAATCTTGCCATGGTTCTTAAACAAACTTCGTAAATTATATTTCACCTAGTTTAGTTTTTTACTAATATGTTTTACATTAATACCATAAGACTTTTTGAAGTACAACAGCAATCGTAGCATCTGTCGAACAATGAAAATAAAAATATACAGTGCTAAGATAAAGCATGTAAATAGGAATCCATAAACGTCTAAAAGCTCGATTTGCCACCATTTTAAGTGTAGAGCTGGAGATTGCAGGGATTTGCTACCGTGTCTAATCACGTACTCGATCCAATACGTCGACTCTTCTTGAGGTGATCGAGGACGGTCCCGGTAGAGTACTGAAAACTTTTGTGATGCCTCCCTAAAGCAAATAGATGGCTATTAGATTTTACTTGAGAGAATAATTTGTTAGCAAATATTTGTATTTAATCACGACTTACTTGTACTTTGGATTATGAGTGATCTCCTCGAATGCACGCACATAATCCTTTTTCGTTGATTTATTTAATTCTAAGACTATTGCGATATTTTTCTGCATAGCTATACCGCAATTCATTCGTTGATCCGCGAATAGTGGGAAACATATTAATGGTACTGCGTAATAAAATGCTTCCTGAGTTCCATGTGCTCCACCGTGCGAGACAAAAGCTTTGAGATTATGGTGTTCTGCAAATCAAAGGTTTGTTACTCTTTTTATATGATTTATTTATATACTTTAAAAATTGAGATTAGAAAATGTACTCACGCAAAATTTGTTGCTGTGGTAACCATGGAAATGTAAAGACATTGTCCGGTAAGTTGTTGGGTAGTCGTTCCGGCTTCTCCGACCTCATGACTATTCGGACAGGTGATATCTTTCGAAATGCTGCGTAGAAGTTCTGAAGTACCTCTACCGGTAAGCTTTCGATGACCGCCAATGAACCAAAACAGAAGTAAATAAATCCATCCTTGCTGCCGTCAAGCAATGCCTTCAGACCCTGTGTTTCAGTAAAATTCCACAAATAAAAACAAGTTGAATTAATAATGATAAGGATAGGTAAATATTGAAGGAGATTATAAAGTCATATACATATAGTATATTACGCACCGTGGGAGGAGAAAACTTGGACAGTCTGTATCGCGTGTAAATTGCCACCCAAGCCGAAGGCGAGGGTGGCAAACACGAGACGTGGGTTGTCCGATTTTACTCCCGTGGAGCGTATACTATTTTTCCTCCCCCCGAGGCCGAAAATGCCATATTCCCGTTTTTGCGCCGGGAGGGAATGTGGGTGGTACTTTCGGACCGGCGGGAGGAAAAAGTATTAAAAGTTTATGACGCCGAATTCATGACAAATCCAACGATCTAATTATGATTATACCACTGATAGATTAGAAAATTAAGGTACTTTTGTTTAATTAATTCAGGGTGTGCTTGAAATTTCACATCTATTTCAATAAAATAATTTCAATAAATGGGGGATTTTCGACATCGGCTTGTTTGTTTACCCAAACAGACCGGTGTTCGATTCCCGGGCTCGGCGATTGACTGGCACCTCTGTGTCCGAATTTTTGAAAAATTTGGAATCTTTATGTGCTCATCTCACTGTAGCTCTGGTGATTCGGAACCCACCTTAAACTGTAGCTCCCCGCTACTGCGTGAATTACGGAAGATGGAACCATTGCGCCCAAAAATAATTCATTAGCGCAGCAGTGCAGAGCTATATAAGACTCACATGAGGACTAGGGTAATTTAAAGTATTTTGTATAATAATTATTTTAATTTTATAAAATTGATTCAATTTTATACTTGTAACGAAGTAGTCCCTTTTTCTTTCCTATCGGCGATATTATACGCATTTTTATTATTTTTATTAAAATATTGTGTAAGAGGCGAAAAGGGAGGTAAGACTAAATTTTAAAATGAAATTTCAAAATCAGTATACAACCTGTTCTGAAAATGTATGTTTCGCACAACATACTCTTATAGACATCGAAATTCTGAAAAAAACGTTCCT